>JAQQSZ010017668.1:0-10747 GCA_028646595.1 Phalanger gymnotis | reverse complement strand
GATTATACCCTACTGAAGAATATTTTGATTTCTCAACAATAAGGAAACATATTCCTTGCTTTTAATAAATTCAGTTTCATTCTCCATTTTTTAGAAAGGAAAAGTCAACCTTCAGGATGAGAGCACTGAAATGTGATTATTTCTCATATAACTATCTAATCAGTGATTTTATCCTATTCTTTATTATCTAAATTTTAGTCTTTCTTGGAGAAAAATAAAAAATAAACAGTTTCATAAACAAAAGAGATATAGTCCAGTGAAACCTCTACAATATATTAATATACCTCTAGTTTGTGAAATGTGTGGTGCCAAAATTGGGAAGTATTTAATAAAGTAAATTAAAATATAGCCTAGACAATGTTAATTTGTAGTTTTTTAAGCCAATATTTGGCTTGCAGGTATGTTTTTTTTTTTTTTAGTTTTACACTACTGATGTACAGCACCCAGCAGAGTACAAGATGAGTCAGCAGCAATTATAAGTCCATAATCACAGAAAGCAGCATTATTCTGAAAGTGGTGAGCTAGCTTCAAGAAAATGCTGAGGACAGAACCACAATATTTTTGACCTGGAAGGTAACCCAACCATTAATTCAGTTCAACTTCTTAGTCAGTATAGGAATCCTCTTTATTACATCTTACAGCATCTCCAAGAACGGTTTTCTACCAAATGCTTGAAATGTTGCAGTAAAATTAAACTCTATCTCAAATTAATTTACTATTTTTATAGTACTGAATGATACCTCATAGATCCTTTGCCTCTTGGGAAATATATAAAATGTTCTGTTTGCCTTTTAAAGTTTTTCAAAATAATGCACCAACTTATCTTTCTAGACACTTTTTAAATTACTTGCTGTGTCATATGGGTCAGCCAACTTGGCCTGCTTGAAGTACAAACAAGAGTTCATTTCCAGTCTCTGTGCCTTTGCCCTGCAGTTCCCTTAGTCCTGAAATCTTCTTCCTCTTCTTAGCCTCTTATAATTTCTAGTTTCCTTCAAGACTCAGCTCAAGTAGCACCTTATACATGTAGTATTTCCTTATCTTTCCAGATGCAAGTGCCATTTATCTCCCCAACCTAATTCGTATGTGCATGTGTATATATTCATATTACATATACATATGTATTTGTTTGTATTGCAGATGAATGTGTAAATATGTGCATGTGCATATGTATATATCACTTGTATATGCTCAGTTTCTAGCAAATTAACTTACCAATAGTATGGGATTATTTCATGCTTTTCAAATGTAACTTTAATTTAACCCTTCACATTCTACATGTTGTCTCTTTCAGTTAGTAGAAAATAACACAATGAACAGAATTCTGTGCCTAGAGTAAGAAAGAACCGAGTTAAAATCTATTCTTAAATACTTAGTCTTTGTGTGACCCTGGGAGAATCATTTAAACTCTCTACCTCAGTTTCCTCAACTCTAAAATAGGGATACTAACGGCACTTAAATTTCAAGGTTTTTGTGAGGATAAAATGTGATAATATTAGTAAATAATTAATAAATAAAACATTAGTAATATTTGTTCAGTGTCTGGAACATTTTTCTCACACAGATGAGGACATTGAGGACTGAGTTAGAAGGAATACCAGTGGTCTGGGGGTGGGAGATAGGGGAGTGTTGCTTCTTTCTGGGCATCTGTGCTAATCTCCCTGTTGGGGCCATTGGTCAGGAGTTGTTGCTGGTGGTGATGAAGAAAGCTGGTCTCTTCTCTGCATTGCTTTTGCCCCTCAATGATGGATGTAGGGGTTGAATTGAAAACACCTGACGATTTGGAAGGCACTTCTATTCCCAAAATTCTGGCACTCAGGATTCTAGGAACTTTCCATTAAGTATGAGGGAGAGATGTTGGTCAAGGTAGTGTGCCCTGGGTGATTTCACCCACTGACACGTGCTGTCCACCATCTCTCCCTCTAGGTGCCTTTCTTCTGTACATAGGCTGGGTTTTTTGCTCTGGAACTTGTTATATCAGCTTTCATGAATTCATTTACAAAAAACATTTAATAAGTTCCTACGCTACATAAGAAAACAATTGTGTGGCAGTACTCAGAAATGTAAAACAAAAGTAAATGTAGTCTATCCAGCTAAAATTAATAAATGATCATTCAGCTAAAACTTCTCATTTGTGACTAAGTTTGGGTGAATGTATTTCTAGATGCAGCACATGAAAGAAAGAGACCTTGCTGCTTTTAAAAACAACATCTTTTTGAAAATAGAGATTACCAATTCTGAAAAGCTACATGCAGTGCTTATGAAAAAGAAAAGAGTAGTTACTTAAGGGCCATTAAACTGTGTGTTTGCTACTTGGAGTAGTAGAAAAAGGTCCAATCGGTTCATTTCTTTTAAACACTAAAATTGAACATGATGGAAGTCTAATTTTGGTACAGTTGATTGTTATAAGAATAAACATTTTTAACCTGACCCATTCTTCCCTTCTGACAGATAATTTCAGAAACAAATCTGAATTCATATAAAGAAGAGTTTGCATTTATGCCTGCTTTGACAAGGGTAACTTGTTTAAAGATTAAGGAACAACATTCATGAGCTCGAATCTCTTCTCAGTGCCTACACATTCACTTATTGAATAGAAATTACAAATGAGAGTTGAACTGGTAATATTGTGTGAAAATAGAATGGCTCTGCTCTGTAAGGATCTTGAATAATTTTGGTGATGTCTACTTGAATTGTGTTGAAAAGGCTGTCAATGGCAATTCTGGATTGCCCAAAGGTCTCTCTGAAGTCTGATGAATCTTTAGGTTCAAAATAAGCTCATGTAGCTTTGTTTCCTGGAAGTGATAGTGCAATAGTATTGCCTGTGGGACACTCTTGCTTGCTGATCTTGGAAAAATCATTATGAATAGATGAAATGCTGCAGGACTGCAGATGAGCCTCTAGTTTCATTTTTTATTTTAAAGATGGATTCTTTGTGCTGTAGACTGGTGAGCTTGACTTTGATCCTTGGAAAAATTCTATAATGAATTAGTGATAAAAAGGATAGTTTGAAGGAAGGTAGAAAATAAAATAGTAATCAGTACAAGACATAATAGTTTTGTCAAGAACGAGTTAATCCAGGCAAAATTAATTTCCTTTTTTAATAGTCTTTAAACTGTTAAGTTAGGAATATGCTACAGACAAAGCATGCCAATAAAGGATTTGTCAGTTATTTCATCTCAACCTTGTGGACAAGATGGAGTGATATGGGCTAGATGATAGCAGTTATGTCAATTTGGAAGTAGTCAAATGTTAGGACTGAAAAATATTTCTTTAATAAATGATTGCCAAGGAGGAGTCATTCTTCTAGCAGAGTGCCCAAAGGATCTAATTCTGGGCAATTTTTTCTAACATTTTGATCTGTATTCAGGTGAATATATAGATGCGATGCTGGTCAAATTTGAGGGTTACAAAATTGGAAGTAATAGTTAACTACTTGACATCTGGATAAATAAAGACTTTTACAATGTGAAATCTACATATGTTTTGTTTCATTGTTTTATCATATATGTTTACTTTGATATTTGTTTTGTCTGAAGTGTGATATCATCAGTAGAGAGCTCTCTACTAAAGCATATTTGCGCCTTCTTGAGACTTGGAGTATTAGTTTCCTATTTTCCCTGGATGGTTAAATAACTGACATTGGAAGTATGTATCAAATGTCAGACTTGAACCTAAGTCATCCTGACTTCAAGTCTACTATATCTCACTTCCTACATAGAAATTTAATAGAGACAGATGTAAATTCCACATTTGTGTGTGTTTGTGTGTGTATGTGTATAAGACCTTAGCTTAAAAAAACGACAAGGTTTCCCATTGCCTCTGTGGCCATCTGCAGTCTTCCTGATCTATGTCTTGCCACTGGACACACATGACTCCAGAGGAGAAATTGAGGCTGATGACTTTGCACAGCCCTCCACCACTTAAATCCAATTCACTTGCAAGTCATGGTATCACCTTCCTGATGTCATGGTCCTCTTTGAGAATGAAGGACAAAAAGCAACATGTGCATATGTATGCATGCATGCATGTATGTATGTAGTACACATGTATGTATGTTTTCCATGAGCACAGGACAAGGAAAGGACTACTAACCAATTGATTTTGGTAAAAGTACCTGAGGGCCTAGTGTATTGCAAACTTAAGATGAATCAACAATGTGCAATGGCAGCCAGAAAAACTAACAATGGCGTAGGTTACATATTCTTCAAATAATAAAGAATGGTTTTTAGTCTTTATGTTCTCAGGGAAGTGAAAGGGAATCTAATAGGAAGAAATAAAAAGACTGTCTTGGTGCTGTGAGGGCACTATTGCATATATATAATAGGCTAGGGCTCTTCGAGGTGAGCGTGCTTGAATTGAAAAGTGAGTTAGGGGATTTAATTAATTAAGGTGAATAAGAAATTAATTCCAGGCATAGTGGGTGGGGGAGTGCAAATAGAGGAATATGATTCATGAGACCATATATAGATAAGAGACAGAGGTCATGTACAAGAAGCTACAAAGGGGTCAGTTTGCATTTGAAGCAGAGCTTTACATATCTCACATTTTTCTTTGTATAGATAAATAGAGATATAACTAGTGGACCAGTTATCTTCCTCTTCTTTATATTCCCCATGGCTTAATCACCCTGTTCACAGATACCCAGTCTCTTAAGAAATAAAGTCCTGAGTATTTCAGGCCCCTCCTTTAGGGTCCAGAGCATTATGGGGAAATTTATCTTCTTTCCATTGGATGTACTGCAGTTCTAGATATTTATTCAAATGCTCATGTCATTTATTATATTTTACTTTCCTTCAGGGTAGAAATCAAATATTAATAAATACTGAATTTAGAGACAGATATCAAAGGCAAGTGATACTATGTATTATTGACATGACCTTAGACAAGGTTATTTTACCTCCCTGGCCTTAAGTTACTAATTTCATCATTAAAATACAGATAATAATAACACTTACATCATAGGGTTGTTGTGAGGGTGTATTGTTAATGTACTTTTGCTTAATGGGAAGATCTTTGACATCCATTAGCAGGTCCATGTGACCTGATTAAGTTGCATGGAATCCTAAGTCACATAAGTTTGAATCACATGAGCCTGGGTCACCAGGGTTGTGATATCCTCTGACCCTGAAGAGGCATGTATATATACTCTGAGGTTAGCATTTGGCTCTGGGGATCACTCATGGGAAGAGTGTTCATGTGATGTAGCCAGGTAAGACCCTGGGTAGTGGTTAAGGAGCCCCCCAGCTTTGAAACACTCATTTGTTATTGCTTCTCTCTCTTGTAACTATGTAGGTATTGCTTTTGGTCAGACACTTGGAAGTGCTGTCTGTCTTTACTGTTTGTTTTTGCTCTGTTTATATAATTTCTGCTTGTAATTTCTGTTTGTATTTTCTCTGAAGTTCAGGGTGCTGACTTTTCCCGCGAACTAAGTGAAATCTATCTATCTATCTATCTATCTATCTATCTATCTATCTATCTATCTATCTATCTATCTATAATGTGTATATGTATATGTATGCATATATGTATGTATGTATATATAATGTGTATGTATATGTATTTGTGTATGCATATGTATATGTATGTGTATGCATATTTGTATATGTATGTGTGTATATGTATTATATGCATGTATATGCATATATGTATGTGTATATATACATATACACATACATATACCTATATGTGTCTATGTATGTATGTGTATGTGTGTGCATAAGTTTAACTAAAGTAAGATTGTTGACCCCTTTACTCTTTAAGGTTGCTTTCCTTCAGAAAGTCAGAACAAAGAACCTTTGCTAGCAGCTCTCCTGTGTCCTAGTGTTATTGGTCTTACACTCCCATAGCAGCTACAAGGAACATTGTTGTTACAGAGGGTCAAATGATACATCTAAAGTATTTTGCAAATCTTAAAAGGTTAAACAAATGAGGAAGATGACCATGATGGTGATGATGATGACAATGATTACTCATCTGCAAAATGAGGTTATCAGACCAGATCATGTCTAATGTTTCTGCTAGCTCAAAATCCATGATCCTATCATTTATCATTTATTCCTCCTAGTATCCAAAAGAATATCTCATAATACTCATTTTAATACATATTTACTGAATTTAAATGAATAACTAATATATCTATGAAGATGATTAATTTTTTGAGAGTAGGGACCTTATCTAATTTATCTTTGTATCTCTCTAAGTTAAACACAGTTCAATTTACAGTACGGGTCTTTAATAATTGCCTAATATTGGGAGAATGAATAATAAAAACAGAAATCTGTGTAGTATTTGTGTCTCATTCAACCATTAGGGTTTATCTTCTATTTCCCATGTTATAAATTTTCTTTGAGGGCAAGGGATGTTGTTAGCAAAAACAATCTTAAATGACATCATGAAGACACAAATAGCTGAAAAACAATTTTTGTAACATATTTGAGGAATTGAACTAGGTGGAAAAGCTGCATGAAATTTCACATGTGCATAAAAATAATGATCTTTAAAATTAAAGAGGTATTTTGCACTTGGATATTGCTGAAGGATCCAAGTGAAGCATGGTTTACAGGAACACTAATTTTTCTCTTCTTGGAAGAGATTCACTGCACATGTCCAATATTACCTTTTTTTCCACTGACACCACCTTGGCAATTCAACATTTTGACACATAGCGTCATAGTCATTGTGCATGAATGTCTAATGCTCTAATTTTTCAATTCATTCACAAAAGAAAATAAAGTGGGAGAATCTCAATAAATGAGTATGTGATAAACATGATTATGAAGGTTAGCTACTCATTAGGAAACTTAGGGACTCTGTGAACCACTCATAATCCCCTACTCCTTCAGAAACATCCATAACAAATTATATAGATAATTGTTTCTACTGTGTACTTCATTCTGTGTAGTATTTGTGTCTTGTTCAATCATTAGGGTTTCTCTTCTATCCTCAATTATAATTTTTGTATTTAAATAACAGGTATAAAAATAAACATTAGTTCAATTCTTTTTAAGATATATTGGTGGGTATTGAAAGCATTGTCAGGATTCATGGGGGACATGAAATTTTGCACTTTTGAACAGTATATATCCACTTATAGATGAAGAGAAAACAGAAGGTTTTAGTTAAATAAATCAAATAAATAATTCATTGGGAAGAAATGAACATCTGCATGGAGGCATTGGTATACTCTCATTTATATCATAAAAACAGTAAGGGATAACCATAGTAAATAATTAATATACTAATTAGAGAACAAAATACTTATTTTTATATAAGAATTTTTAGCTTATTAATTGTTCTAAGTTCATTTTTTTTCCTTAATAGCAAGTGATTTGCTAGACATAAATACCAGAAGCAGCTTACTTTTCCTTCAAGACCAATTTGCTTTGCTATTTTATCTTGTGTATCCATAAGTAGAGTGACTTCATAGGTTGAGTGAAAAAAAAGAGAATTAGACATTTCCTAGGGAAGGATTGGATACAATTAAAGTACTAGATTAGTCAATGAGGGACAGAAGGTAACAAAGATTCCGTCGACATTATTTGCTGAACTTTCATTGTATGCAGAGCACTGAACTAGATACCAAATGTTCTTCCTGGGTCCCTTACATACTGACTAGAACTATAGAAACGGGAGTAAGGGAATAGATCCTATCTCATTATTCCTCGTCTCTATGTTGAAGAAGAAATGGAATTCCCAGATATTTGCTAGCTAAAACCTAGAACAGGTTAATTCCCAAACCTGACTACTCAATTGCTATAAATTTCCAGATGTATATGACCACTCAGTCAATATCTTATGCTATAGCGACAACAGAAACCAGTATGGTTTGTTGTCAGAAAAAAAAAATGCTTTGCAATTAGAACTATTTGAAAGTGTAATAGGCTTAACTTTGAAAGTATGGGATCTCCAATCAATACATGTCTTGAAGCAGACATCTATAATGACTTCCTTGTCAAGTATTATTTAAAAGGACTTTATATTTAGGCACAAAAAGAACTAAATGACATTCAGCCTCATGGCGGATACTGAGATTCTGTAATTCAATGTTCCCCATAGGGCCCCCTAAATGTAATTTTACTTCCTCTTTAACTATGTTCCTCCAAAATATTATTTCTTATAAGTTAAGTAATTTTAAGACTCACAAATAATATAAATAGGAAATGGAAATTCTTGAAAAAGCTTCTAATGTTCTTCCATTCTAAAAATATGTATTTTTATATCTTAGGTGAATGTGAGTCCTATTGAAGAAAATTCATATTTTTGTAGACTTTTCAGTGTTATTTTCATAAACAAGTTCTGTATTTTATTAAGGGCTTTTTTTCCTGAACGATTCCAAAAATCATGTGATTTCTGTGGGTTTGTGGTTAATATGATTTATATTTAATTTTTCCAATGTTGAAGAATTTCTGTATTTCTAAGTATAAATCAAGTCCTATCATAATGAGTAATGTTTTTAACATATTAGTGTAAAATTGTGGTAATATTTCATTCTGCATTTTTGCTTCAATGTTCATTAGTAATACTGTCTTAAAGATGTCATCCTCTAGTTAATATAGCCCTGGTATTAAGATCGGGACTATTAGTTTCATAGAAATTTTAGTAAGTTGCCTCTTTATTTTTATAAATTATTTATGTTGCATAGGATTTTATTGTTCTTTAAAATTTTGATAATGTTAATTGATAAATCCTTCTGACTGCAGACATTGATATTGTGTGTGTGTGTGTGTGTGTGTGTGTGTGTGTGTGTGTGTGTGTGTGTGTTTTACCCAATATCTAACACAATGGCCGGCACTGGGTAAGCTCTTAAATCATTCTTTGGATTTAGAATTCCTCTCTGGTTTTTCTCTAATAAATATGAACTTAAGTAAACTAAAAAAGAGGTATAAACAACATATCTGAGAAATATAACAACCTCATAATGCTTTGGATATGTCTTATTTGATGTGGAGAAAATTTAAGCCAAGAGAAAAACCTATCTCACGTGGAATCAGAAAAAAAAAATGATTTTCCCATCTGATACATTTAAGGTATGCTATCCAGTTTTCTGCCTTTTTTTCTTTTATTTTTTCCATTTTATTTTCCTTTTTTTTGGTTTTGCCATTTACTATCATTATTTTAATTTATCTTCAAAAAATGACAATAAATTTAAAATCCTCAAAATCCTTTCTAGTTCAATATCTATAGTCAGTTCTTTATGTTAAATGTAATACATTTTGTTAAAGATAAGATACATATATGGGGGAGACAGAGAGAGAGAGAGAGAGAGAGAGAGAGAGAGAGAGACAGAGAGAGAGAGACAGAGAGAGACAGAGAGAGGCAGAGAGAGACAGAGACAGAGACAGACACAGCCACAGAGACAGAGAGAGGCTACAAATATAGACAAAAATACACATATACGCATATACATTATACAATCATCATCGTGATAATTGTATTCATTTTTAGTGCCAACTAAGATAAAGTGATATTTTAAAAGAGACAGTGTTTGCCAATGGAATGGGGAGGGAATAGAATTTTCTTAACCTCTTTCAATTATAATGTTGCAATGCAAAGAACCCTGAAGAGTCAGTGATCATTAGAAATTCATTTTACAATTTCACCTTCTATAAAATAAGGAAGGTGGACTAGATGATTGCTACTAATGACTTTATGTTCTAATGACTTTGTCGTGTTCTTGCTAGTATATTGATTTGTCATCATGAAATGTATCGTTCATACACACACTTTTATGTATATGTGTATATGTATGTGTGTATTTTGTATATAAACAGAAACAGAAATAGAATGAGACGCAAACAGAGAACACAAGCCAAAAGCAAGGAGTAGAAAAATCTAGCTCTGCTTCTCACTCATTTGCGACCTCAACAAAATTTCTATAGTTTTGGGTCCCCATTTTGATAATCTATAAAGAAATAGAAATGTACTAGTTTATACAAAACATCTTCTAGATCTAATATCCTATGACTTTGCGAATCAATAATAGTGGTTACTCAGGAGCCTCTTACAGAATGTCCTACAAAACTCAATTTCTATCTCTATAAAATCATTCAATAATCATGTATGAAGTGTGTACTAGGTACCTGATGCTATGATAATTGGTGGAGATATAAAAATAAAAAAAGAAGAGTCTTGGGGGGCGGAGCCAAGATGGCCGCATGAAAACAGTGTCTTGCCGGAGCTCTCTCACAAGTTCTGTTGGATTCCTATAAAAAAGTGAATCTGAGCAGATTTGAGAGAGTTAGAAATTGCAAGCAGTCTGACTGGGGCAAATTTCCCAGCCGGGAGAATCTGAAAGGCTGAAGGAACGAATCTGTAGGCTAGGAGAGCGCTCAGCCTGACCAGAGCAGAAGCGGCTGGCCAGAAAACCCACGTGGGAGACAGGCTGGGAGAAAGGCGGGCGCCTGAAACCAGTGCAGATCCCCAGGCCTCCCAACACAGGACGGCAGTCTGTGGAAGCAAGGAGAGGCAGTGCAACGCCACCGACGGTGAGATACCAGCCCCTGAGGCTTGCAGCCCAAAGGTTTCAAACGCTTCTTGAGCTTCCGGGAGACATAATGGCCAGGTAAACGGCTCTAATCCCTCCCCTCCCCACCCAGAGAATTCCTCGGGGAAAAAAAAAAAAGAATGCTAGAACAGAGGAGACAGAAGTGGGGCTTCAGTGGCCGAGTAGTTGGAGTACCTGAGTAACAGAGGGGCAGAGCTAGCAGGGGTCAACACCAGGAGCCCAGACATACTCTTGCTCCCCCAG
>JAQQSZ010017667.1:0-10748 GCA_028646595.1 Phalanger gymnotis | reverse complement strand
CTGAGACCAGTTCATGTTTTTCTTGGAGGCTTTTGATGAAGGCTCTTTGACTTTGTTGACTTCTTCTGGCTGTATGTTTTGGTCTTCTTTGTCACCAAAGAAAGATTCCAAAGTCTGAGTCTAAATCTGAGTCCGTTTTCACTTCCTGGCCATGTTCCCAGCCAAGTTAATTGACCCTTGAGTTTTTCAGTGGGGTATGACTGCTTGTATAGAGTACTTTGTCCCAAGCTTGAGGGGCTGCGCTGTTGTCTTCAGAGCTACACAGCAAGCTCTGCCACAGCAGTGCTCTTCCTCCCCCAAGAACTGCCAACCGGGACTGGACTCAGATCTAAGCTGGCTCTGCACTCCTGCTCTGATCTGCCACTTAATTCCTCCCACCAGGTGGGCCTGGGGCCAGAAGCAACTGCAGCTGTAGTTTTGTAGCTGGCCCCACCTCTGCTGCCCCTGGGGCAGTGGCCGAACCACAAACTCCCTGTCCCCAGCAGCTTTTCCCACTAACCTTCTCTTTGTCTTTGTCTTTCTCTGTCTTTGGTGTTTGTGGGTTGAGAAGTCTGGTAACTGCTACAGCTCACTGATTCATGGGACTACGACTTGTTCTGCCTGGCTCTCAGTCTAGTTGGTCCGCGTGGCCCATGCTGGGCTCGGCTCTGCTCCCAGCTCTGGGCTGTCCTGGGCTGAAGCCCTGCTTCCCTTTGCTATTTCGTGGGTTCTGCAGTTCTAGAATTTGTTCAGAGCCATTTTTATAGGTGTTTGGAGGGACCTGGGTGGGAGCTCATGCAAGTCCCTGCTTTCCAGCCGCCATCTTGGCTCCATCCCGTCGTTTGCTACTTACTGAGATGAAGGCAAACACATACCCTCTTTCAGACTATTTCTTCTTCTGCGAAATTAGGGGACCAAGCATGATGTGTTTCCTTTGAGCCCTCATAGTCTGTGCTTCTGTGTTTACAAGGTATATTTCCTACTCTGCCCCCCTAGACTATGTGTTTACTAGGTATATTTCCTACTCTGCCCCCCTAGACTATCAGCTGTGTGAGAGCAGGGCCTAATTCCTCTATCTCCTCCAGAGTCACAGATCCTCAAAGTTGGAATGGAGCATCTCTCTTGTCTCACTTGTACCTTGTCTCCTTCGGCTCTCTCTTGTATTCCTCCAATGATGGGAAACTCACTATGTCCCAAGAAGCCATTCTCTCCTGGGCGGCAGCTCTTAGGTTTACCTTCTATTTAGAGCTGTCTAGAATTTTAGGGACATTGGACAATAGTGGGATCTGAGCCCAGATACTTAGAGCAGCACAGCCTTAACACTTAGCCCTGTGAGGCACTTCAAAGCTCAAGTCTCAATCCTTATTATACTGAAGAGGAAGGTGAAACACAAGTAATTCTCATTTATATAGTGTTCTAAGTTTTCTAAAGGGCTTTCTGTACAATAACCCTTGTGAGGTATGTCGTATTTTAATCCCCATGTTATAGGGCCTACATAGGTCATGCATTTTGCCCATGGTCATATATCCAGTTACCGGCAGAGTAAGAATTTACACCCAGGACCCCTGACGCTGGAGATGTCAATGATAAAGCAGTCCTTTTTTTCACTACCACTACACTCTTCCTTCCCAGGCTTAGCCACATTTGGAGCTGACTCTCCAGTTTCCCCCATGCCCTTGTCCCCTCTGTCCCTGGCCAGCCCTTCAGTGGTGGCGGCCAGCCCTTACCCTCTGAGAGCTTGCACACGTAGCCCTGGTTGCTCAGGATGTACTCTATTCCCTGGTGGGCATTCATGATGGCCCGCACACAGCTGATGCATGTGAGCTGCAGCAGGGCATCAGCTATTCTTGCCACACCCCGGCCTGACAGCCTGGCCAGGGCCTCCAGCAGCAGGTCGAGGCCACTCTGCTCCAGGAACTGCACCAGCCAGCCATCATCACTGTTTTCAAGCCGCTTGCGCAAGCCAGAGTAGTTGACTACGGAGGGCATCTGCAGGAGGCGGATGCATAGCTCAGGGTCGGCATTCTCCAGGTTTGCCTCAGTGGGGTCCCCATCCTGGGGCCCCAGCTTTTCCTTCAGGGCAGCCCATTTCTTCTGCACTCCCTCCTTCCCTGACATCTTGCCAACCTGGGTAAGGGAGGGAAACAAGAAACAAACCAGATATATTAGCATAGTGTCAGAAGTCTAGAGGCGGGAAAAAAGAATCAGTCTAAGGAAGCAACCCCATCCCATGAGACAAGAAACCTGGATTCTGGTTCCAGTGTCTGCCACCAACTTTGCAGTGTCAGTGTGGGCAAGTCACTTGATATCTATGAATAACGGATTTTCATCTCAGGATGGTCCTTAGGGACCATCTAGTTCAAACTCTTGACCTTACAGTTGAGGAAACTGAGGTCCAAATATGGAAGGAAGGAAAGAAGGAAAAAAGCATTTACTAAGCACCTAATGTATGCTGGGCATCGTGCTAAGAGCTCTCCAAATAGCATCTCATTTGAGACTCACAACAACCCTAGGTTGGATGTCACTATTATCCCCATTTTATAGTTGAGCCAACTGAGGCAGGCAAATGTTAAGTGACTTGCCCAGGGCCACACAGCTAAGAAGTGTCTGAAGTCTTAACTTCAGGTCTTCCTGACTCCAGGCTCGGTACCTCTTACTTAGAACTGGCTTAGGATTCAGGATACCTGAATGTGACATCTGATGTCAAAACTGGGTCCACAGAAAATGGTACCATCTCTTATCTCTGAGCCTTGGCATAGGCCAGGAGTGGGGAACCTGCAGCCTTGAGGCCATGTGTGGCCCTCTAGGTCCTCAAGTGCAGCCCTTTGACTGAGTCCAAACTTCACAAATCCTTCATAAAAAGATTTGTTCTGTAAAGCTTGGACTCAGTCAAAAGGCTGCATCCAAGGACCTAGAAGGCCACATGTGGCCTTGAGGCTGCAGGTTCTCCACCCCTGGCATAGGTTATCCCCTATACCTGAAGTGGCCATAGGGGTTCTAGCTCTCTCCCAATAAGTTGCTGCATGACTTTGGGCAAATCCATTCCCTTTGATGGGCCTCTATTTCTTAAAATGAAGGCACTGGACTAAACCCTCTCTAAAAATGTCATCCAGTTCTCAGAATATGCAATTCCGTGATTCTCTAGCCAACAGGGATCCCAAGGGTCGAGCCATGGGAAGGTCTGACCATCCTCCTTTAAAGTTCAGGTCTTCCCTAGTTGCTTTTAGAAGCTGTTGATGGTGCTGCCATTATGCATTAAGAACCAAAGACTTGAAAAAGAAACAAAGTGCCCAATGCATGACAGGAAATTTTCGTGTATCTGTGAAGGCAGAAAAGTGGGAAAAGGGTTTAACATAAGCTGGGCATGGAAATGCACTTGTCTTCCTAGGCAGAAGAGCATCAGTCTTTGAGGGAAGGGAACATATACTTTTATTTGTATCCCCAGAATGCAGAACAGTTCTTAGCACATAGTAGCACAACCAAATGCTTGCTGACTGTAGTTTTTATTCAGATAACCTAGGCTTGAATACCCACCATCCTGATCCTGCTCAATGCCGCTCATTTCTAGCGTACCACTTTCATAACAGTGGGCTCAGACACAATGACAATGCTGGCTGATTCAAGGAGAGGAGGACAGTTTGCGATTTCTTTCCAGTTTCCTTCCTATGTATGCCCCATTCAGTAAACATGAAGAGCTTAATATGGGCAGGGGAATAGTCTCTAATCTCAAGGTGGGTTCAAAGATCTCTGCAGACAGCGACTGAAGCCATGAATTTAAAAGACATTTGCTCCTTGGAAGGAAAACTATGGCAAGTCTGAACAGCATACTAAAAAGCAGAGACACTGTCTTGCTGACGAAGGTCCATGTAGTCAAAGGTACAAGTTTTTTCAGTAGCAATGTCTAGCTGTGAGAGCTGGACTATGAGGAAGGCTGAGGGCAAAGACTCAAAGCTTTCAAGTCATGGTGGTGGAGAAGACTTTTGAGAATCCCTTAGACAGCAAGGAGATCAAATTGGTCAATACTTAGAGAAATTAATTCAGATTATTCATTGCAAGGTCAAATACTGAAGCTAAAGCTTAAATACTTTGGCCGTATAATGAGAAGACAAAACTCACTTGAAAAGTGTTGGGAAAGGCTGAAGGCGAAAGGAAAAGGGGATGGCGGGAGATGAGATGGATAGTGTCATGGAAACAATGAACATGAACTTGGACAGATTTTGAGAGCTAGTGGAGGCCGGAAGGGCCAGCTGTGCTGTGGCCCATGGGGTCATGAAGACTTGGATCCCACTAAGCAGCCATCCTCAAGGAACTCACAGTGTAACTGAGGGGATTCAATGTGTTCAAATAAATTTAAGTAAGATAGGATGTGATGGCGTCGAAGGAGAGATCTGGATAAAGTGCTCTAGGAAAACAGGAGGGGAAAGGTGATTGGGGAGTGGGTCAGGGAAGGCTTCATGGAGGAAGTCGCTCATGCATGAGACCTAGAAGGAAGAAAATTGTTTCAACAGGTAAACACAAGGACAGAGTGTGTTCCAGGATTAGAAAATGGCTAGCCTGTGCAAACAGGAAGATATGGAAGAGGGCAAGATGAGGGTAGGAGTAATCTGGAACTAGTGAAAGATAGGTTGGGGCCAGACTGTAGAAGGCCTTCTTGAATGCTGGGCTTGTATTTTTTGTATACACTACAAGGCACTGCTCAAAGTGCCTGCAAGTGCTCAGGCACGTCCAACATTGGGGGAAATCATTTAGCTCCCATGTATGCCCAGGGAACCACTACGATTCACAGATCATTTTCCTGTCCTTTTCCCCAATCTTAGGGTTCCTTCACATTTTGGATTGTGGATATTCATGACAAGAGTGGAGGCTCACAGATGGAATATCTGAAAAGGGCAGTACAGCCTTCCATAAAGAACATGAGATACGGAATCCGGAGGACTGGGTTGGAATGCTAGTTTTGTAATTTACTACTCATTCAACTTTCGGTGGGCCATTTCCTTTTTCTGGATCTCAGTTTCTTTACCAGCAATATAAGGAGGTGAGACTAAGTTGTCTCGGGCCTTTCTAGCTCTAAATCAACAGCCTCCAATTGGAGACTGATGACTGGTATGACCTGGGTCACTGTCCCTTCTTCATTGAAGAGGACTGTTCCTGTTGTTAGCTGGCTCTCCCCGGGTCTGTATACACTCTAGCCCAGTGGCCCCACAAAAACACCTGGCTTTTATGACTGATGGAGTTCAGTCACTAAAAAGGAATGTCTTGGCTAGCCTTCAGGGTGGGAGCTTGGCTCAGGCTGAAGTCCAGGTGTTCGCATTGAAACTGGCCCTGCCCTAGGGTTCTGCTTCTGGAAGCAAAGAGAGGCCAGGGTTTTACGAGGGAAGATTTCTGTATCATACAACATGAAATGGATCTAAGCACTGCCCTCACCCAAAATAAGACACCCATTCCATCCAGAGGCTGCTTTTCATCTCTTAACCCACAAACCCCAAAGCTCTGGGCCACTTGTCCAGGGAAAGTCTTGAGGGGGAGGGGGAGAATGTTGACAGGGGGAGGAGCTCCCAGCATCCATTGGGGAGGATCCAGGCACCAAGACAAAATTGGGTCAAAGTCCAAAGGTAGGGAGGAGGAAAAAAAATCCAACCCAATTTCCTTATCCTTGCCTAGACAAACACACTTTTTCCCTCCCTCCTTTCCCAAACTTTTAGCAGAGTTTAGAGGGAGAAGGAAAGTCTCCACCCCGTCTAGGCCTTGGAAATCATCTCTACCATAATGGGGTTAGGCAAGCTCCTTCATGTTCCTTCTACTTCTAAAATCTAAGGTTCTACGAAAGCTTCACCTCCCCCACCCCTCCCCCAGGGCTTCCTACTTGAATCACTCTACCAAAATCCCTTTCCTCAACCCCCCAGGATTTAGGTGTGTAACCATGAGAAATAAAGTACAGTAACTGTTTAGATAAGGTTTATTTATTGTTCCTATCTGTGTGACCAGGCAAGAAACATGGGCCAGTCACACAGCCCCAGAGACAACAGCGGTTCCTTTGAGATCCTAGAAAGACAAGAGGGATGTCTCCAGTACATTGAGAAGCTCTGGGTGAGAATCACACAAGATGAGGAGGGGGGCTGAAGAGGCTATGAATTGCATGGGTGGACTGTTTACCTAAGGGAGATCATGGTGTCCTCAAGGACACCTCAAGGTCAAAGTCCATGAGGCAGGGGGGTCAATATAAGGGAAAAGGCTGTTTTCTTTCTTCTCTGACTCTAGGGTTCCTGGGGAATAGAGCTCTGTCTCATCTCAGACAGCTGGTTCCTGAGGGATCTTCGTGATCTTTCTGCCTGGGCAGGGAGTTAAGGATTGTCACTCAAGAC
Organism: Phalanger gymnotis; assembly: GCA_028646595.1. Taxonomy (NCBI): domain Eukaryota; kingdom Metazoa; phylum Chordata; class Mammalia; order Diprotodontia; family Phalangeridae; genus Phalanger; species Phalanger gymnotis. The sequence goes on along the minus strand of JAQQSZ010017667.1, from coordinate 4,407 downwards.
AATTTATGTTGTCCATTCATTCTCCTCCCACAAATGCCTTCTACAACAAGTTCCTGAGTCCTCTTATTATCTTTCCCATCCCATGATCCTCACCCACCCCCTCCTCGTCATGAATGTTCTTTTTTTGAGAAACTTTTGATTCCTATATTCTCCCCCTACCCCACCCCCCACCAGCCCCCAAACTATCGGGCTGCTTTCTCCATCTGCCCCAGCTTCTTTGGTCACGAACATTCCTGACTCACAGGAAATCTCTCCCCATTCCAGGCATCCGTGGGAGTAATTGGAGGACAAACGTCTACAGGTTCTGATTATGGCAAAAAGTCACGGTGTGACCCTACTCAAGTCCCTTCCCCTTCCGTGGCCTGAATCAGCAAAATGAGGGGCTGGAGTAGGCATTCTCTTAAGGCCTCTTCCTGCTCTGACATCCCAAGAGACATTTCTCTCATTAGTACTTATCAAAGCCTTTTCTGAACTCCTACAGCATTCTAGTGTTCTGGGTGGGTATCTTGCCTCTCCAACCATATTCTGAGCCTCCCAAGGACAGGATCCAGATTCTTCTTCCAACCCCTCATAGTGGAGCAGCTGGATAAATGAAATGGGAGAGGGAAGGTGGGACTCCCCCCATTGAAACTGGGTGATGGCACAGGCTCAGTGCAGGTGTGGAAGGGATACCCCAGTGAGTTTTCACATACTGCCTAAGGCTCCCAACTGGCATCTGATCAGCCCCAGTCAGTCCAGGCTTGGGAGGGAGGGAGAAGCCCAAGTCTGTTTTTGTTTTTGTGTGTATTTTTCTTTTAAGTTCCTTAGAGCAATTCAGATCAGAGGATTTTTCCCACGACTTCTATTTAGAATCTGGTGTCCTGTTCCCTGTCCATTCTGATCCCTCTGATTATTTCAGGAAGATCCTGTCTGGTCTGTCTGCAATGCTCAGTGTTTTGCTGCAAGCAGAATGGCGACATCAGCAAAGGTCCTTTTTTGTTGTTTTAACAAAACAAAGAAACACAAAAAACCAAGAAAGTATATTGCATGAAAATAACTAAGCAGAATACAACACAAAAAAAGTAGTTGCAAATAACCCAACAAGGTTTAGTAAAAGAAAGGAAAACTGAGTGTTTTCAGTTGCAAGGTAGGAGCAAATACTGAGAGCAGAAAAGGACCCCTGGACTTCTATTTAAGATGTGAAAGGTGGTTGATAAGCTGATCTAGGTCAGCCAAGGAGCTGGTCTCCTCTACAACCTTTTACAATGTCATCTTGATATTTACCATATTAGAAATTAAAACATCTTAGTATTATCATACAAACAGTTTTGACCTTGTGGATCCCTTGAAAGTGTCTCGGAGACCTTCAGGAGTCCCTGGACCACATTCGGAGGACCACTGCTCTACACTACTCTCCCTCCCATAGAGGAAGCTAAGTGGCTCAGTGGATAGAGCCCTGGGTCTTGGGACAGGAAGACCAGAGTTCAAATGCAGCCTCAGATACTTACTAGCTGTGTGACCCCAGGGAAGTCATTTAACCTCGCTCTGCATCAGCCTTCTCATCTGCAAAGTAAGGATAATGGTACTACCTGCCTTCTAGGATTTTCATATGAGATAATATTTGTAAACACTTAGCACAGTGCCTGGCACATAGCAAGCACTTCATAATTGCTTATTCCCTCCTTTCTTTCCCACTGCTGGGAGCTCTTTACATGGCATCTTGGATGGGATCTATCATTGTGCCTTAAGACAACTGTGCTGCCTGGGGGTGGGATGGGGTGAGAGGAGCAGAATCTCCTCAGTTCACTCTCCTACTGAGCCAGGAAGATAAGGAGTTTCCGGAACTTCCAAGGTAGGATAGGAGTTATTTTTAGTTCCTCTATGAGCCCAAATTTTTTGGCTGCCTAGCAACAAGCAAGGAGCAAAAAGCACACTGGAGATTTCCAAGACAGGCTTCCCATCCTTGAAGGCGGTAGTGATGACAGTAAGGACAGAAGCAGCAGCCCCAGAGGGAGAGGAACTCCAGGAAGTCCTCCAACTCCTGGAGGAAGCAAGTTAGGGAGGAAGGTGCTGGAGGCCAGTCGGTGCATCCAGATGAACTGAGCTGAAGAAGAGTCAGGAGGAGACATAGAGGGTCCCTAATAGCTGCCTTTGAGAAATCAAGAACCAGGTCCAGGCATATTATCAGGACACAGATTTCAGTTTAATATAAAGAAAAACTTCCCAATAATCAGAGATGCACAACGCTGTAATGAACTGCCTCAGGAGGAAATGAGCAGTCCACTACTGGAGGCTTCAATCAACACATGTCAGGGGGCATAGGATCATATTATGAATATAGACCTGGAAGAGGCCCTCAGACACTATTTAATCCCCCCGCCCAATTTTACAAATGCAGATGGCCAGAGAAGGTCCAAAGAAGTTAGTCGACTAGCCTAAGGTCATACAGGTTAGCAAGTAGCATGGCTAGGATTTGAACCCAGGTCCTTTGACTCCAAACCCAGTTGTGTAGAGGGAATTTCTCAGAAACAGTTTGGACTAGATAACCTCAAAAGACCAGAGAGATGGGAAGAGGGAGGGTGGATGTCATCCCTTTAAAGGCATTTTGCAGATGTTCTCTCCCCTCTAGGGACCCTTTATTACAAAGTTCCTATCAGCTCTCCTGAGTTTCCTCTCAGGAACCCCTAAGCATCAGGAAACCAGGCAAGAAGTCACTGCTTGATGAGCAAATGAAGGTCTTTGGAGAATTCTGGGATGAATCTGCACAACATCCCCTCTTTCTTTTGAAAGTTCCCTCAACGATCACCAGCTTCCCAAGGGGAGTTTGTACTTTCAGAGTTGGGTCATGAGACTGGATTCTAGTCCTGGCTAGGACCCCTACCCTTCTCTGGACCTCAGCTCATCAGTCTGTAAAAAAATGAGGTGGTCAGAGTAGGTGCCCTTCCAGTTCTGATGTTCTCTGTGTTATGATTCCAAGTGGGGCCAGGAGAACGGGTGGGGAGATTTGTGGGGCAGTGACAAAGTATTTCCAGCTCTTATTCCCATACAAACTCTGCTCAGCTCCAGCCCTTTAGGCACTGACTGGCAAGCCTGAAGCACCCTGGCCAGTAACCTTACCACGGGGTGTGTGAACAAATGTTCGATTCACCGCCCATCAGTATGGGAGCATTCTTGGCCCCGTGACAAGGCTTTCAGAGAAACAGCTGCCCTGGCTCGGAGCCTGGTTCTGGCCTCTCCTTAACTGTTTATGCTACTACCACAAGGCTCCCCGAGTTTGGGTAAACCCCCGCAGTCTCCTCTGCATCCTGTGCTCACCGTGCTGCTCCACCCAGGAAGTTAAATCTCCCCACTCTGACCCCACCTGCAGGAGTCAGCCCAACCCAGACAGCCCAGTATGCCCAAAACAAAGGGAAATTGAGTAGGAGGGCTCAACAAACACACTAGGAGGTTTCTGGATAGAGAAGAAAAATCACTCTGCTGGAAAGCAGGAGATCTGGGTTCTAATCAGTGGCATAGTGAACAGAACATTGGAGGTGTGAGTTCAAATCCCACCTATGCCAGATACTTAAGAAAAATGTTTTTAATCAAAAGAATTCTATTTTCTTCTTCCAACCACTCCTCCCCCTGCTAAAAAAGAAAAAGATCTTGGTAACAAATCAACATAGGCAAGCAAAACAAATTCCCTCACTAGTTCTATTAAAAAAAAATGTCTCCTTTCCTAGTCCCCTACCTCTCTTGTCAGGAGGTGTACAGCATCGTTTATGATTGGTCGTCCAGAATAATGGATGGTCACTGAAGCTAGATGGTGAAATGGATAAAATGTAGGAGCTGGAATCTGGAAGACCCGAGTTCAAATCTAGCCCCAGACACCAGCTGTGTGACTCTGGGCAGGCCACTTTAATAACCCCGGGCTGCCTCAGTTTCCTCATCTGTAAAACGGGGATAATAACAACCCCTACCTCCCAGGGTTGTCGTGACAATCCAACAAGAATATTTGTAAAGTGCTTTGCCAACCCGAAAGCTCTCTATATAAATGCTAGCTATTACTGCTCCTGTTAAGATTTTCTAAGTTATTTCCTCATGTGACCTTAGATGAGTCGCTTCTAAGACTGGGGACGATAATCCTCACGTTGCCGACCTCACAAGAAAAGGGCCGTGTAATGTAGGAGCAGGAAAGAAGCAGCGGCTAGTATGACGATGAGGTACTAGCAGCTTGTTCCTCTGAAACAATCTCCAGGGTCCTGTCTCCTCAGGGGCACAGACTGGCTCTGCTGACATTTCTGTCTGTCCCAAAGCTCAATAGGATGCCAAGCAAATTGGAGAGAAAGAGAGAGAGAGGGAGAGAGAGAGAGAGGGGAGGGGGAGAGGGAGAGAGAGAGAGAGAGAGAGAGGAGAGAGGGAGAGGGGGGAGAGGGAGAGAGAGAGAGA
>JAQQSZ010017666.1:0-10748 GCA_028646595.1 Phalanger gymnotis | reverse complement strand
CGGCGGCCTCAGGGGCAAATTGCCGGAACCGCAAACTCAGTCACACAGCTTTTCCCACTAACCTTCTCTGCTGTCTTTGCTCTTTGTGGGTTGAGAGGTCTGGTACATGCCACAACTCGATATTTCGGGGTGCCTGGGCACTTTCCGCTCATCTCCTGGTCTGGTAGGTCCGCGTCTGGTCTGTTCACGCCTTGCGCGCTGCGCTCAGCTCCGCTCCCCTCGGCTGGGGGCTGGGAGGTCTGTGTGGGACTGACCTTACCCAGGGACCATCCAGGCTGTCCTGCAGTGGAGCCCTGCTTCCCTCTGCCACTTTGTGGGTTCTGCAGCTCTAAAATTGGTTCAGAGCCATTGTTTTATAGGTTTTTGGAGGAACTTGGTGGGGAGCTCACGCCAGTCACTGCTTCCCAGCCGCCATCTTGGCTCCGCCCCCCGACCCTGTCACTTTTCAAAAGTGTTTGCTTTTGATTACCCCCTCCCTGATCTGCCTTCCCTTCTATCATCCCCCTTTCTTATCCCCTTCCCCCCTACTTTCCTGTAGGGTAAGATACCCAATTGAGTGTGTATGTTATTCCCTCGTTAAGTCAAATCTGATGAGAGCAAGATTCACTCACTCCCTTTCACCTGCCTTCTCTTCCCTTCTAATAGAACTGCTTTTTCTTGCCACTTTTATGTGAGATACTTTACCCCATTCTATCTCTCCCTTTGTTCTTCTACCAATATATACCTCTCTTATCCCTTAATTGCATTTATTTGTTTATTTATTTATTTTTAGGTATCATCCCTTCATATTCAAGTCACTCTGTGCCCTTTTTCTATATATATATATGTATATTCCCTTCAACTACCCTAATATTGAGAAAGGTTTCAGGAGTTACAAACATCATCTTTCCACATAGGAATGTAAATAAAACGGTTCAACTTTAGTTAGTCCCTTATAATTTCTCTTTCCTGTCTACCTTTTGCTTCTCTTGATTCTTGTATTTGAAAGTCAAATTTTCTATACAGCTTTGGTCTTTTCATCGACAAAGCTTGAAAGTCCTCTATTTTATTGAAACTACATGTTTTTCCTTGGAGCATGATACTCAGTTTTGCTGAGTAGGTGATTCTTGGTTTTAATCCTAGCTCTTTTGACCTCCAGGATATCATATTTCAAGCCCTTTTATCCCTTAATGTAGAAGCTGCTAGATCTTGTGTTATGCTGATCATGTTTCTACAATAATCAAATTGTTTCATTCTGGCTGCTTGCAATATTTTCTCCTCGACCTGGGAACACTGGAATTTGGCTACAACATTTCTAGGAGTTTTCTTTTGGGGATCTTTTTCAAGAGGCGATCAGTGGATTCTTTCAATTTTTATTTTACCTTCTGGTTCTAGAATATCAGGGTAGTTTTACTTGATAGTTTCTTGAAAGATGATGACTAGGCTCTTTTTTGGATCATGGCTTTCAGGTAGTCCAATAATTTTTAAATTATTATATTTAAATATATTAAATTATATTTAAATTATCTCTCCTAGATCTATTCTCCAGGTCGGTGGGTTTTCCAATGAGATGTTTCACATTGCCTTCTATTTTTTCATTCTTTTGGTTCTGTTTGATAATATCTTGATTTCTCATAAAGTCACTTTCATCATAAAGTCAGCTTTCACTTGTTCCATTCTAATTTTTAAAGTAGTATTTTCTTCAGTGGTGTTTTAGATCCCCTTTTCTACTTGGTGAATTCTGCCTTTTAAGGCATTCTTATCCTCATTAGCTTTTTGGAGCTCTTTGGCCATTTTGGTTAGCCTATTTTCAAGGTGTTATTTTCTTCAGTATTTTTTGGGGTCTCCTTTAGCAAGTCTTTGACTTGTTTTTCATCATTTTCTTTCATCATTCTCATTTCTCTTCCCAATTTTTCCTCTACTTCTCTTACTTGCTTTTCCAAATGCTTTTTGAGTTCTTCCATGGCCTGAGACCAATTCAAATGTTTTTGGAAGCTTTTGATGTGGGCTCTGACTTTGTTGACTTCTTCTGGCAGTATGTTTTGAGCTTCTTTGTCACCAAAAAAAGATTTATAGTCTGAGTCCTTTTACACTGCTCATTCATGTTCCCAGCCAACTACTTGACCCTCCAGCTTTTTGTCAGGGTATGACTGCCTTCAGAGTGGCGAGTGCATTGTCCCAAGCTTCAGGGGTCTTGCACTGCTGTTTTCAGAGCTATTTCTGTACAGCCAGTTCTGCCACACCAGTGCTCTTCCTCCCCCAAGAACCACCAACCAGGACCACAACCGAGATCCACGAAGGGTAAAGCAAGACAACCCTGCCTCTGCACCAGCAAAGCAATCCCTGGCACTCCCACTCTGATCTGCTGCTTGATTCTTCCTACCAGGTGGGCCTGGGCCTGGGCCTGGAAGCAGCTGATGCTGGAGGCCTGGAAGCAGCTGCAGGAGCTTCCTGCTGCAGCCACCACACCACCCTTGCTGCCCTGGGGCTGGGGACAGGCTACTCACTTCTTTCACAAAGATCCAGAAGTTTTCCCATTAACCTGCTAATTCTTTCCCCTAAACTATTTCATTTAAATATAATTTTCAACTCATTTTTCAAAAGCTCTTTTTTCACTTCTATTAAGAATTCAAGTTGACTTTGTGGTTATACTGTGTTTTTCCTTTAGGCCTCACTTGCAGATATTTTGGAGTTATTCATCTCTTTTGGGTGGCCGTCATGGGCATTATTGGCACCATAAAAGCTATTCATCATTGGAATGTTTTTGTTTGTTTGAGATTTTCCATGTATATTGCCATAAACTCTACAAAAGAGATAGTATTAATATCTCATTCCCTATTCTGTTACCTTCTATTTCTTTTTCTTCTCTCACCACTATTGCTGGGATTTCCAATATAATAATGAATAATATTAGTGACAGTGAGCATCCTTGTTTCACACCTGATCTTATTGCAAGACTTCTAACTTATTCCCTTTCCAAGTCATTATCACTGATGGCTTTATGTAATTACTTCTTATCAACCTAAGGATAAATCCATTTATGCCAATACTTGTAAGGGGTTTTAATAGAAATGAGTGTTGTACCTTATCAGAAGCCTTTTCTGCATCTAGTGATATAATCATATGATGTTTAAAACTTTTATTCTTGATATAATCAATTATGTTAATAGTTTTAAAACATCTCTGCATTCCTGGTATAAATCCCACCTGATTTTAATGTATAACCTTTGTAATATGTTATATTATACTGCTATAATCTTCTTGCTAGTATTTTATTTAGGATTTTTAAATCCATATTCATGAAATTGGTCTATAATTTTCTTTCTCTGTTTTTACTCTTCCTGGTTTGGGTATCAGCATCATATTTGCTTTATAAAAGGAATTTGCTAGGATCCCTTCTTTACCTGTTATTTCAAATAAATTCTTTGATATTAGTATTAATTGCTCCCTAATATTTGATAGAATTCACTTGTAAATCCATCTGACCTTGTCACTTTTTTTCTCAGGAAACTCATTGATGGCCTGTTCAATTTATTTTTCTAAAATAGGCCTATTTGGATATTCTATTTTCCTCTTCTGCTAATCTAGGCAGCTTACATTTTTGTAGATATTCTTCCAGTTCACTTAAATTTTTAAATGTATTGGCATGTAATTGGGCAAAATCACTCCTTATCATCCCTTTCATTTCATCTCCATTAGTGGCATATTCACCCTTTTCATTATTGATACTTGTGGTTTGGTTTTCTTCTCTTGCTTTTTAAATCAAATTAACCAATGGTTTAGCAATTTTATTGCTTTTTCATAAAATCAACTCAGTTTTATTTATTAATTCAATAGTTTTTTATATTCAATTTTATTAATCCAATTTAACATTTAATTGGAAATTTTTAGCGTGTTCTTTCTGTACTTTTTTAAACTGCATACCCAATTCATTCATCTGTTCTTTTTCTATTTTATTGAATTAATTATTTAGAGATATAATTTTTCCTCTGATCACTCCTTTTGCTCTATCCCATAGGTTTTGATATATTGTCTCACTCATAATTCTCTTTAATGAAATAATTGATTGTTTCTATGATTTGTTCTTTAATCCACTCATTCTTTAAAGTTAGGTTGTTTAATCTCCAATAACTTTTTAATCTATGTTTCCATGGTTCCTTATTAAATATAATTTTTATTGCATTGTGATCTGAAAAGTATACTTGTAATGTAAATATAATTTACATGTAATGTAAAAATATTTCTGCTTTTAAACATAAAATTTTTATGTACTAATACATGGTTTATTTTTGTAAAGGAATATATCTTTTTCTCTGTGGTTCATCGTATTTTACAAAGACTGACCACATATTAGTATGTAAACATTTTATAGTTTAAATCAGAAAAGCAGACATATTAAAAGCATCCTTTTCAGATATCTTTTCTTTTATATCTTTCCTGTTTCCCATCCACATGCAGCTTTCTCCTATTGGCCAGTTATTCTGGAAAATGCCATTGTTAGTCCCAGGCTGATTACCCTGCATTATTTTCCTGGCTTTGAGTCTCAATCTCTAGACTTCACCATCCTTCCTAAACTGCCATCTCATCCTGGAAATTCCCTTACCTCCTTTTTCCCCCTCACTCTGGCAGTTCAGCCAGCCCCTGAAGATTCCTTCTCTGATTGGTAAATTCCTCTCAGAGCTTCCATTTTGAGCAAATGCCCACTCATTTCTTCAGTCATTCTTCATTCCTTTCCCAGCTCTGATTCTGCCTTTATCAACCTTTCTACCATGCCCATGTGAGAACCTTCCTTTCCTCACAATATTGAGGAAAGTGTTTCCAGATGTGAATTTTTGCATAAGGACTTCATTGGCTTCCTCCCCAAAATTTCAGTACGTTGTCTCATTGCTTCAATATCATTTATGAAATTGTCTAACATTTCTATAATTTTGCGTTTGACATAAATTTTTTAAGATTAAATTATTTATTCACTAATAATTTTTAAACCTTTATTTAATAGCTCCATATTGAATGAGTTTTATAGAATTGTGATCAGCTAAGGATATCCTTAATATTTCTGCTTTTTTGCATTTTTTATGACTAATACAGTTCTAATACAAGGCCAATTTTCTAAAAAAGTGTCAGGCAAAGCTTGGAAATGTGGATACTCATTTTCTATTTCCATTCAGTAATACTGAGAGATCAGTAATGTCTGACTTTTGAAATCCCACCCAAACCTTTAATATAGTTCTTTTTTTTGTATTTTTTTGTTTTTAGATAATTTATCTAGTTTTTAAGAGGATGCATTGAGAACTGCAATATTGTATTTTTTCATTTATTTCTCTCTATAAATCCATTAGCATTTCTTTCAAGTATTTAGCTGCTCTGCATTTTGGTTCATACATGTTAAACAACAATTCATTGTCTATAGAACTTTTCAGCATAATATAATACCCTTATTTTTCTGTTTTATTCAAGGCCAATTCTAGCTGTTGCTATCTTTTTAGTACAGGTACAGCACAATAATTTTTGTTCCATTCAATTATTATAGCTATGCCTATTTTTTAAAGTTTCAAATATGTTTCTTGTAACAACATATTGTTGACCCTCTGCTTTCTAACCCATTTTGCCTTCCTCTTCAGATTTTATGTGTGAATTTGTTCCATTCACTTTCATGGTGATGTCATCATCCTATTATGTAATGCATTTTCCCCCATGGCCCCTCTACAATTACATGGATGGCGAAACAGGAGTATGCTTACCACTAATGCCCTTTACTTGATCCAATTTCTCTCTTTACATTCCCACTCTCCTAGGAACCCAGTCACAGACTCCTATGCTTTCTTTCCCCACTTTAAAACTCTTCCTCACAATTTGTCCTCTGAGCTTAGTTTGTTTTGTTTATGACTAATCCTTCTCTGAATCTACTCTCTCTTTATTTTCCCCATCACCTATCTCAGTTTCCTCTTGATTTTTGTTGAGTTGAATGTGTTTTACACACCGATCTTTTTGTTTGTTTGTGTTTTCTACCCACCTTTAACTAGTTGAAATGAAAATGAGTTTCAATACATGCCTAGTCTCCTCTCCATATTTGTAGATTAATAAATTTTATGTAATATGTTTCTCCTTGCACTCCCCAATGATGTGAAAAAAAGTTACCTCACCATTCCTCGCACTTTCTTCCCTGTTTTATTCCTTCTCTCCTGGTTCTTTCTTCTTTTCAGACCATTTAACATAACAAAATCACTCCTAGGTCCTCTAATATAATACCTCTATCATCTTTGATGGCACTTAAATTTTGAGGAAGGTAGTCACATCTTCCTTTCCATTAAAGTATAAACACTTTTTCTTTTATAATCATCATGATTCATCTCTACAATTTTCCTTATATTATTGCTTTTCACTCTTGTGTTTGTATTTGAAAGTTTCTACTCACTTCCAGTTTTCTAAAATCAAGGACACTTGGATTTCCTCATTAGAAATACACTCTTTCCCTTTTGTGGTTGTATTCAGTTTTTCTGGGTAAGTTCACCTTTGCTATGAGCCTACATCTTTTCCCCTTGTAGTATTGTGTTACAGCCTCTCTACTTCTGATAGTGGTAGTTGCTAAATTTTATGTGATCCTGACTCTATTCTTCAGACTTTAACTGTTTTTTTTCAGGATCCTTTTAGATTTTTTCCTTTTCCCATGGAGTTCCCTTTTGGTTTCAATGATAGTGGAAGTTTTCCACTCGGAGTTTTTTTTTCAGGACCTGTCTATTTCTTTTATTTTACTGTGCCATCTGATTCTAATGTTAGAAAGGTTTTTTTCAACATTTATTGAAACATAATAGTGGAGTTTTTAGTTTGTTTGTGACTTTCATGTAGTCCAGTGATTTTTAAATGGTCTCTCCTTCCTTTGTTTCCTAGGTTAAGTATTTTTTGAAATGAAGTGCCTTAATATTTTTCTATTTTGTCAGTCATTCAGTTTTATTTTAATACTTTTGTTGTCCCCAAAATTCACTAACTTTTATATGTCAATTATAATTATTAATAAGTTGTGTATCACTTGGGTAAGTTTTCGTACTTCTCGTACTAAGCTATTAATTCTTCTTTGAAGACTTTCTTCCAAATTTCTCATTTATTTTCTAATTCTTTCCCCTAAACTATTTCATTTAAATATAATTTTCAACTCATTTTTCAAAAATTCTTTTTTCATTTCTATTAGGAATTCAAGTTGACTTTGTGGTTATACTGTGTTTTTGCTTTAGGCCTCACTTGCAGATATTTTGGAGTTATCCATCTCTTTTGGGTGGGTGTCATGGGCATTATTAGCACCATAAAAGCACTTCATCACTGGAACATTTTTGTTTGTTTGTTTATTGATTCCATAAATGTTAATTCCTGAAATGCAACTTTGTGTGAGAGCTAAGATCTATGCATTTCTGGAGAGAATGCTAAGGACTTATATTGCCATAGTCTATTTTCTGGTGTTCTGCCCTTTGTTTGCTGGGTATTGAAAGTGGCAATGACTGAGAAGTCTCAGACCCAGGAACTGAAAAGTTTCAGTGGCCTTGAACAGTCTGATCTTGGTTATGATCTGGTCACTGCCCTCTTGGACTGAGATTTCAAGGCTTTATATTCTGGTTTGGGTCTAATCGAATAATTATAGATTTACCCCTGGGGTGTAGGTAGGGGAGTTCCAGGAGGCAGTTGCTGGCCTCTCCCACTGTCAGCTAACTGGAAGGCTTTTTAGATTGAGAATGACAGAGCTGTAGATGGACCTCTGGTTCTGTAGTCTCCATCCAGGTGAGTTACCTCTAAGTAGAGTTCTAGATATGATTTCAGGGTTATGATGACAGACATGCCAATTGACAGGTGGGATGCACCTGATAACTGAATTTAAGACTCTATGCTAGAGCTAGAGTAAAAGAGGTGCTGTCTTCTCTACTTGGGTGATGAATCCCTGCTCTTACCCCAGAGCAAGAGTGACAGAACCTTTGGCCCACCCCTCTTCCACAGTCCCTGCCAGGGTCACTTGCCAGGGGCCAGAATTCATGACCTTGGAATAGAAAAATTATCTACTGCGCTTTGCCCTTCTCTACTCTGTCTGGATATTTTAGAAATTTGTTGAAATAGTTGTGGGGAGAGCTGACCTGTACTGCTATCTCCCACTCCTCCATCTTTTTTGCTTTCCTACTGACAATCCTTTCAGATTATTTGAACCCCAATAATATCCAAAGCATCTAAACTGCTTTTGCACTACTCTAAAAATGCCCCTTTCTGTGTCAGCAATTTTCAAGATAATTTATTACTAAATTAATGTAATGAGCTGTAAAGCACAAGAGACCTTGCTGTCTTGATCTAAATTTGCAGCTATTCCATGGCCTAAGCAAGGGTTAAAACTAGTGTTTGAACTTATCATATCTAAAAGATTTGATTGCTGAAGTATCTCTTTCTTCCAGCCTGAGTATGACTAGAAAAGGGTAAACAAACTTGAGAAACAAAGATGTATATCTATTCAGTAGTGAGATCAAAGTCAGGAACCTCTTCTGTTTAAGCCAAGTAAGAAAGTTTGGGGACAAATTGGGGTTATCAAAGCCCCTTCTGTCCCTACAGAGTTGTTATGTTGAGAGAGTGTGAGGAAGTATTTTAGAAGAGAGAAAAGTTATATAACTTGATTTGAATTACTGCTCAATCAAATTTGGGACATTCCTATCTGAAGAACAGCCTATATTTATTTGCTATTTAAGATTTTATGGGACTGTAATTTACTATCATTTTAAGCTCTGATTACAGGGATAGGTGTCATAAAGCCAAGAGTAGAACAGCATGCACTACAAGCTGAGAACTTCTAAAGGTGGATGTCTGTGCCTGGGAAAAGTTTTGAAGACAACCTTGGACACAGCCTAGGTAGGATCTTCCTGACTCTATTTCCCAATTTTGCTATTTTTTGCTATTTCCTTTCTGAAAAAGGAAAATTCCCCATCTGATTATTCCTAAGCCCTGCTTTCAGCATCTAGTGACTATATGATTGGCTGTCAGACATGCCTCATGCCTGGAATCAAACAGACCTAAGGAAGTTCTTTCCTTCTGTTAAGAAACATGATCTTGTCCTTCTTTTTCTTTTATAGCAATTTTATATATCAAGAAGTTCTGTAAACACAATTCTAAATCTATTAGGTGATAGATGGATATTGGAACATCTCTGGGTTACTATAATGGAATGCAAGAATGAATAGTTTACAATTTTGACCTTTATTCCCCAAATAAATGTAATATAGAGATAACAACCTCCAAAAGGAAGAAATGATTAGACACAGTAATATGACAAAGATGTAATGTGATAGATGTCTAATTCAATAGGATAGCAAATTTTGAGAAAAGTAATAGGATTGCATTGATTCCTCTAAGAATTATATGCAGATGTATATGATTGGCTTCCAAAATTCATTATGTTTTGGTAAATACACCTCAAATTTGGAGTTTTGAACAAAAATTGTATAAGATAGTGGTAAAAGTAAAATTATTTCCCCCTTATTAAGGTATCTGTCTGATAATTTTAAAAGGCATCTAAATGAGCTCATTTTATGGTTGGACCTTCACATTTTAAGATTCTTATACGAGGTACAGGATTTAGGTAAGGATAGAAACAGCAGATGAGTTATAAGCTGAAATTCTCTGAGGTTTCAAAAATGGAAAACCATATTCAAGTGATTGTACTAACCTATATTGTCAGAATTATCTGGAAACTGGGGGACGGAGCCAAGATGGCAGCTGGAAAGCAGGGACTAGCGTGAGTTCCCCGCCAAGTCCCTCCAAAAACCTATTAAAAAATGGCTCTGAACAAGTTCTAGAACTGCAGAATGCACGAACTAGCAGAGGGAAGCAGGGCACCAGCCCAAGACAGCCTGGATGGTCTCTGGATAAGGTCTATCCTGCACAGATCTGGGAGCGGAGCAGAGCAGAGCAGAGCCCAGCATGGGCGGCATGGACCAACTAGACCGGGAGCCAGGCAGAGTGTGCCCTAGCGCCCTGAATCAGTGAGCTGTGGCAGTTGCAAGACTTCTCAACTCACAAACATCAAAGACAACAGAGAAGAACTGCAGAACCCATGAAACAGCAGAGGGAAGCAGGACATTAACACAGGACAGCCTGGATGGTCTCTGGGTAAGGTCTGCCCCACACGAAACTGGGAGTGGAGCGGAGGGGAGCAGAGCCCAGGATGGGCAGCATGGACCAGCCAGACCAGGAGCCGGGTGGAGCGTGCCCTAGCGCCCTGAATCGGTGAGCTATGGCAGTTGCCAGACTTCTCAACCTACAAACACCAAAAACAACAGAGAAGGTTCCTGGGAAAAGCTGCTGAGGACAGGGAGTTTGCAGTTTGGCCACCGCCCCAGAGGCAGCGGAGGTGGGGCAGCTACAGAACTATAGCTGCAGTTGCTTCTGGACCCAGGCCCATCTGGTGGGAGGAATTAAGTGGCAGATCAGAGCAGGAGTGAAGAGCCTGCTGAAGATCTAAGCCCAGTCAGGGTAGGGGGTTCTTGGGAAAGGAGGAGTGCTGGTGTGGCAGCACATCCGCCCAAGCTTGGAATATAGAACTGTTTAGTCTACAAGCAGTCAAACCCCACTGAAAAACTCAAGGGTCAAGTAAGTTGACTGGGAACACGGCCAGAAAATGCACCCAGATTCAGTCTCAGACTCTGGAATCTTTCTTTGGTGATGAAGAAGACCAAAACATACAGTCAGAAGAAGTCAACAAAGTCATAGAGCCTACAACAAAAACCTCCAAGAAAAACATAAACTGGTCT
>JAQQSZ010017665.1:0-10748 GCA_028646595.1 Phalanger gymnotis | reverse complement strand
TAAAGTTGAACTGTTCTGTTTACATTCCTACATGGAATGATGATGTGTAGGATTCATGAGACCTCAGTGTTAGGGTAGCTGAAGGGTATGTGCATTTATGTATATGGATGTGTATATGTATATATGTGTTTATATATGTGTATATATATGTGTGTGACTGTGTATGTATGTATATATGTATGTGTATATATAAATGTATATACATATACATATATATATATACATATATATATATATGGAGAGAGAGAGAGAGAGAGAGAGGACATAGGGTGAGTTGAAGATGAATAAAGGATGAGAAAGGAATATATATGGAGAGAGGGAGACAAGGAGAGATAGAATGGGGTACATTATCTCGCATAAAATTGGCAAGAAAAAGCAGTTCTGTAGGAAGAGAAGAGAAGGCAGTTGAGAGAAAATGAATGAATCTTGCCCTCATCAGATTTGACCTGAAGAGGGAATACCATATATACCCACTGGGGTATCTCACCCCACAGGAAAGAAGGAGGAAGAAGATAAAAAGTGAGAGGATGATAGAAGGGAGGGCAGATGGGGATGAAAGTAATCAAAAACAAATACTTTTGAAAAGGGACTGGGTCAAGGGAGAAAATGCAATAAAGGGAGATAGGTTAGGAAGAAGCAAAATATAGTTAGTCTTTCACAACATGAGTATTGTGGAAGGGTTATACATAATGATACGCATGTGGCCCGTGTTTTATTGCTTGACTTCTTAGGGAGTGTGTGTGGGAAGGGAAGAGGGGAGAGAATTTGGAACTCAAAGTTTTAAAAAATGATGTTCAAAAACAAAAAAAGTTTTTTTTTTTCATGCAACTAGAAAATAAGATACACAGGCAATGTGGCGTAGACATTTATCTTGGGAAAAGGGAAAAGGGGATCGGAGAGGAGTGGGGTGACAGAAGGGAGGGCTGACTGGGGAACAGGGCAACCAAAATATATGCCATCTTGGAGTGGGGGCGGGGAGAAATGGGGAGAAAATTTGTAATTCATACTCCTGTAAAAATCAATGCTGAAAACTAAACATATTAAATTAAAAAAAGAGAAGGACTTTGGTAAGTAGAAGTACAACCAGAGGGACAGGGCCAGTAAATGTTGAGAAGTCTAAACATTATGCCATATAAGGATTGGTAGAAAGAAATTGGGAACATTTGGTCTGCAGAAAAGAAAGCTAGAGAGTGGGTGGGCACAAAAGTTATCTTCACGTGTTTGAAGGGATGCCATATAGAAGGGGATTTAGATTTGTTCTTGATGGAGGGAAGGAGAGACAGAGAAAGGCAGAGAAAGATAGACGTAGATAGAGAGATGGTAGGGGATGGCTGTAAAGTCTGTGAGGTCCCCATCAATGGTGGTTTTCAGGTAAAGGCTGAGTGACCACTTCTCAGGGATTCTGTAACAAAGATTACTGCTACAATCCATGTTAGATCAGCAGCCATCAGAGGCCTTGTCAATCCTATTATTCTGTGATCTCTTATCAAGAATTAATATTTCCAAGGAGAGTAGGATTTGGAGACCTCGTGCCTTTCCCAAAATCTCTGTCCCCTTTTCTGAAAGAAAACTGCCTACATTCTAGAGGCTTTCTTTCAGTATTAATGATGGTGGTGAAGGACCTGCCTTTGTGAATACCACATCTGTTCTTGAAGGGGATCTCAGTTCATTCACCTAGTTAGATTACATGCAGGTATCTGTCAGGGAGGAGATTTATTGGACTTTTAACCATCAGGTAAGAAAGACAGCATTGAACTTTCTATTCTGGTCTTCTCTCTGAACAAGTTCAATACCATGTTATTCTTGTCAGTTTCTGAAGGTTGGCAGCGTCTTTCACTTGTCAGCATTGAGCTGATATTCATAATCCAAACAATTCTCTGCCTGTCAAGGGCAGGGTGGGGAGGAACAAGTCACCTCTGATTCCCAGATAGCAAACATAGTGTGAAAGTGATTATGGCCTGGAAAAGAAATTGGCCAAAGGCAGGGAGGCAGATAATGATGAAGAATGGTCCCTGAAAGACTGAGGCTTATGGATCAGATTCAGTATTTCATTCAGAGTACTTAATATGGAGAGAATCAGGGTGGATGTCAGTATTCTGAAGCTGAGCAGTGATGATGACTGATCAAAGTTGTGAGAAAGGCCCCAAAGGGAAGGGGCTGAGAAAGGAGGTAGGGTATCCACAGAGTGTGAAGCATGGGAAATAGGCAGATAACCTCATTTGCCCTCAGGTACCCAGGGAATATACAAAGTCCTTCAAGCCTTTCCTTCTGTTGTGTCCTTATTGAGACCATCTTCTGTGGAGAAAAGATAATCTCAGAGCCTGAAGAGACCTCCGAAAACATGTCATGTTTTCCCTTCCCTCCTAACATCCCTTGTTTCCTTCAGGCATCTGCTCAAGCAACACTGCCTCCAAGGCTTCCAGTCTCCCACTCCATCTCCCCCACAAAATAAAATAGTTTCAGTTATTTTGAAAATATTTTGTGTATAAAGATCCACGTACATGCATCTCTCACGACAGGATATAAATTTCTTGAGGACAAGGACTGCTACAATTTTGCCTTTATAACCCCGATGTAGAGCATGTGATTGGTGGTTGATAAACTGTCCTGATCGATTGACCAAATAGACCAAAGAGCCACTCAACAGATGTCTCTGATAGTTCACCAGCCAACCTTTGCCTGAAGGCCCACAGTGGGGTTGGACTCCCTATCTCCCAAGGCAGCCCACTCCATTGGATGGACAGAGATTACAGGGGTAAAAGGCTTGGCATTGTCCCAGACTATGCTAATGAAGGTAGGACCCATGTTGAACAGATCTCAAATCCACTGAGAAAGGAATCCGTCCCCTGCTCATTACCCATTGTCCTTCTCTTCCTCTAGTTGTACTTTCTGACAGGTGACCATAGATCTAAGATGTACCCAAAGCTTTGCCTGCAAAGGTTGGACTAGAAAGGCTCCCAGGGTTCAAGCCCATGGCTCTAAGCAGATGGAACCATTTCTGGGGCAGACTCTTAAGGCCACTGTGGCCTTAAAGGTAGCATCGGTATGTCTGATGTCAAGAGGCCTGGCCTTGGATGCTACCTGTGTGACCTAGAGAATTCCCTACTCTGATCCAATTATGGCAGCTTGTACATTTGCCAAAACTATATAAATAATAGAGATCACATAATTAGACTCTCTGATGAGATTCTATGGTGCAACTACTGTAGATCTGCACCCCAAATTTGTTGTATCTAGGCTTAGTCTCTATCTTGAGCTCCAGACTCACTCCTTCAATTTCATATTACAAATTTCAAAATTTGATAGAGATCTCAAACTCAATATGTCCAAGGCACATCTCATCACTCCACTCATTCTTAGCCCCTCACTAAACCTATTTCTCTTCAGAACTTCCTATGTCTGTCTAATGGACCATCATCCTTCTAGCGATTCAAATTTGAAACTTCAAAGTTATCTTTACCTCTCACTCATCCTCCCAATCAAATCAGTTGTTAAGTCTTGTCATTTCTACACCATAGCTATAATATCTTCCTTATGGGTCCCCTTGTCTCCTCTCATACAGCCATTCTCTCTAGTTCCAATTCTCATTTCTTCTTGCCCAGACCATTGTAATATTTTCTGAATTCAGCTTTCTTTCCTCCATGATACACCTTCTACAAAGATGCCAAATTCATATCCATTTAGTACAAGGCTGACCATAGCACTCATGATCAAGAAGCTGCAGGTATTCTGTAATGCCCCTAGGGAATAAAGTAAAAACTTCTGTTTGGCAATTAAAACCCTTCTGCAACTTAATTTCCCTGATTGATTTGCACACACTCTCCATTCCAGCCAACCTGGTCTACTTGTCAGCTCTCATTCCTAACATTCTTCCTCCCATGACCATGACTTTGGACTGGCCATGCCTCCTGCCTATGGTGCTTCCCCTCTTCACCCCACAATCTTAGATGTCATGGATTCTTTCAGAATTCAGCTCAGAGATCCCCCTCCCACAGAAAGCCTTTCTGGACCACTCCAGCTTTATATTTATTTTTATTTTTCATTTTGTTTTTATTATTTCTATGTGTATATGCTATTTCCCTCCAGGAAAATACAATCTTCTTGAGGGCCAGGACAATTTTTGCATTTACATCTCCAGTACCTAGCATAGTTCTCAGTACGCAGTAGGGACAGTATTCTCTTTATTGACCGATTATATAAGGATGTTGAATCCTCCATGAAAGTCCCCTTGAGGTCGTCAGGACATGGTGTGGGGGTGTTATCACACCTTGAAGACTATGCCAATGAAATACAAGCTTCATCATATGGGACCCATAATGGGAACAGAGTGTCCATCCACCAGAACCAACCTAACTCATTCTGTTATACCCAAACATTAAGGATCCTGTATGTGCAAGACCCTCTTCTGTCCTTCGAGGTGAGGAAGCAAAGACAAAACATCTATCTAGAGGCTCGGCTGCCTTGTGAAGTTGTTGTCATCACTTTAGTACCTAGTGGAGACTTAAATAAAAGGATAGAAAATGATGAAATCAGAGATCTTACAAGTTATTTAGTAACTGATTAGCCTTTATAATCCCTTACATGTAGACAGTGGTTTATGGTTTAGTATGCCTTTCCTATTCACATGCTTTCCCATTTGATTTGCACAGTGGCCCCATATGGAAGCTCAGCTGGGCTTATCAATCCCTGTTTCAAAACCCATTAAAGGCTACAGTTAAATATCCTCCCCCAACAAGACCCTGTCCCTGAAAACCCCAAAGGGAACTTCAGGGCGCTAAGTAACTTAGAGAAAGCTACTGGTAAATATTTGAGAAATACTAGGAGAGCCAGACCTTCCCCCTTTGCCTCCCCTGAGGCCCCATTTTACATCCCTGGCATACATTCACCTGCCACAAACCTTCTGGTATCAAGTAGCATGAGCATTTTCTTTCTTCTTTGCTCCTATAGTCTGGGTGTCTTCATGGAGCAAATTGAGTGTTCTCCCAGAGCAGGGTCACTGTTCTCTTAAGGGAGGCTCTGAAAACTCTGCCACCTGATAAAGAGAAGAGTAATGACTAACTGTCCTTAGCTTTAAGCAATTGGCCTATATGACCAATGGGCTGGCACCTGCTTTGGGGTAATAATGAGAAATGTGGGAGAGGAATAGCTAGAGATGAAAAGCCCTGACCCTGTGGGGAAAGGGAATCTCATTCAATTGGAAAGATAATATATATTGTCTGGTCACAAATTGAGGGTGGATTTTCGGCAGACATGCTTCCTTTGTCTCCCCATATGGAGAAGTATTGGCCATTGCTAGAGTGGGTTTCTTTTTCTGCTAATATAAGCTTCCTTCTAGACTCCTGAGGGAACCCAATGAGAATAGACAGATGAAGTCATGACAGCAGACTATGTCAGACATAGTGGAGAAGGAATTAAAAAAAGTCAGAGTGACTTTCTGAGATAGAATGCTAGAACTATTAGGGGTCTAGGAACACAGAATATCAAATCTAGGTGGGATGTTAGAATAGAGAATATCAGAGCTGAAAGATGCCTCAGAATAGGGAATGTCAGAGCTAGGAGGCAATCTGATCCCACTCCCTCGTTGCACAAATATTGAAACTGAACCTCAGAAAAGTCAAGTGAGACCTTGTCCAAAATCTCCTAGCAAGTACAGAGCACATCTTGTGGAACTCAGGGCCCCTTCTCCTCTTTCTAACATAATGCACTTCTAATTAAATCTTCCAAAATGAATGAAGAATTTGAACAATTCTTAGGGAATTGCACACTCCATAATCATACCCCCAAATCAAATGCCCTTACATATCCCATCCACCATCTTTGGTGAGGGCTGGAAGAGTCCTAAGGACATGTAGACATCTGCTAGAGAAGGGACTCAGAGAGGAGTCTGCCCATACCTGAGAATGAAGGCAGGAGAAGTTCTAACTTATTTTTTCATCATTTTTCATGATCTTCAATCAGCTAAGTCCTGCTGTTGGATAAAATAGCATGGGATGTAGGGGCACTTCATTCACCCATCAGCATTACATTTAGTCACTGCTGCTTTCCACTGTGAAAAGACATTGCATTTGGAGTCAGAGACCCTAGGTTCAAAACTCATCTCCTCTACTACATTGACTGTAGTACCACACCTTACAATATAGGATGTTGGTCACATCACTTCCATTTTGCAGGCCTCAGTTTCTACGTCTTTAGTTGAGTGGGTTAAGGCTAATGACAGTGTCAAGGTTTGGAGATCCAAGACCCCAGGAATGAGCCCATGGTTTATGTAGCACCCACTAATATCTTATATTCTTCACCTAACAAGAAGATTGGATTTAAATTGTTAGTGGTCAGTGTGATGGAACCTTCCTAGGTTCTTTCCTAAAACCTGAGGGTTTGAGGGCATCCTAATTAAGCTCCTTACTTTGAGATTACTAGGGAACCACTAAAGTAATAAGTGAATAGAGACATTGAACAAATTGTAAACTAGACCTATACCTAATGAATTCTAGAGCTATAAGGTCATTTGTTAATAACTTAGTCCATCAACTTCATCCTACAGACAGAGAAACTGAGGACCAAAGAGGAGAAGTATCTTAACAGAATTATGGAATTGAAGCATTAGAAGGTTCCTCAGGAATCACCTAGTTCAGGGCTGTCCAACATTAAGTTTTTATTGAAACAAGAGACAGTACTTTTTTGATTTGCTATTTTAGTGAGAGCTCTGTGGTAGCTGGGCTTCATTTACTAAAGCATTTATGTAAATTTCTATGCTTGTAGGAGGGCCACATAAATCACATTTTGGACAGCTCTGACCTATTTAAATAGCTTAATTTTACATTTAAGGAAACAGGGCATTGAAGAGTAGTGAAATATTCCAGGTCAAAGTGAATTGCTGGAAAAGTAAAATTCAGATGAAGATTTCCATTCTCTCAGCCTCATGTTCTTTTGGCCACAACAACCAGGCCTTTTCTTCTGTTTCTCCCTTTGGCTCTGACATTGACTTTAAATCCTAACTCTACTACTTACACACTATACATCTTTGAGCAAGTTCCTTCCTCCTCTCTGGATCTCACATTCTCTTCCCCTCCCCCACTTTGTATAAAGTGGGATGCTTTTGGGCTGGTTGAGTTCAAGACCCCTCGTAACTCTGAATCCTGCCATTTGGATAGTATAAATGCCAAATACCCTCCGTGTGGAATATTCTTCAATGAATCAGCCTCCAGGGGGCAGAAAGCTCTTGTGTTCCTGCCAGAAGAAATCCTATCCTTCCTCTTTTATTCCTCAACTCCTGCAGAATGATTTTCCCTGAAGTGGAAGCTGCTTCATTCAAAAGAAGCCACTGAATGTGTTGGGATGTTGGCCTCAGCCTTCTCATAAAAGGCCACTCATAGTAGAGGAGGCAGAAACTCCATTGGCCTGGGTCACCAACTTAAAGATATCCCATCTTAAAAGTACTTGCAGACTATTCTGAAAGAAATATTCAACAAATTTATGTCCCCCTCCACTCCTCCTCCATTTCCTCACCAAAAACGTTTCAATTTTAGTAGTCTTCCTGTACTCAAAGAGTTGATTTCAATGTCAAGGAGTACATACTTGACTCCTTAAATGGAACACAGCCATCAGTAACTTAGACAGTGATCTCCTCCTTATCTCTCTCTCAGGCTCCTTGGAGATAATGAAAGGCTTCATCGTGTGTGTGTGTGTGTGTGTGTGTGTGTGTGTGTGTGTGTGTGTTTCTTTTTCTGAGCTCCTCAGGCACCAAACTGTATTAATTTCTTTGGCAGCCAACACCATGTAAGTTGTCAACAATTACCCTGCGGATGTTGGGGATTGCTTGTGGAGTAAATAAAATGTATATTTCTCATGCTTAAGGGGAAAAAAGAATCAATATCACATATGTACTGACTCTGACCAGGAGACAGGAAGAACAAGTGCCAGGTGATTTATATGCCAGGTTAGGAAACTCCAAATACATTAGCAGAACAAGACATGCATTCTTGATGGTCATGTTTGTTATATAAGTCTCCGGTGTGAGCTGGTATAATACAATTCATACTTAGTTGAGCAGATTTAAAAGGAATAGACATGACTTCAAATGAGCTCCACCACCCAATATCCATGTGGTTTACATCATCTTCACGTCTCCTCAATTCCTGCAATATTGCCCTAGTTTCTGTTTCCTAAAATCAGAATTCCATTTCCTGTCTTTGAATCTTTGCCTGCCTTTTGTATCTTTGCATTGTCCTCCATGTCTGGAACGCATCACTATCAAACTGGTGGTAGGACAGGAGGAATAAGGTCCCTATCACTGGAACGTTTTAAGAAGAGAATGTGTTTGGGGAGGTAAAAGGGGAGGGGTGTTTGTTCAGGGATGCCCTGTCCATTAGCTCTGAGACCCCTTCTAATGCTAAGATCCTAAGATTTTGATATATGAGTCTGCAAATACTTGGTAGATTCAAATGTAAATGTAAAACTTTTTTTCATTATTCATCAAACATAGGAATGAATTACTTACAGTAACAGAATCACAGACTTGAGATTCTAAGAGATCATGGAGATCATGTGTTCTAATTCAAGTAGAGAATCCCACCTTCTACACAGATGATTTTCCTTGAACACTGATAGGAACCTTCTTTTACCATACATCACCAGGCCTTCCCTTCACTGTCATGAGGCAGCCAGGTCCATTTGGGGGATAAACTAAACTTTACCACTTTTCTCAACCAGTTTTTGTTGGGCAAGATGTCTGATCCTATGATTCTGGAGATACACCTGATTGTCTAGGTAGAAGAAAATGATGCTTGAAGAAATGACATACCTGAGGTTTTCAAGTTAGTGAGTATCAAAGCTGGGGTTTAATTGAACTGTTTCAATTCCTGCTTTTTATGCTCCCCTTTTCTTGATGATGCATATTCCTTTGGCTCATGTATGTTGCTAAGCCCCAAGATTTGTTAATTTGAGAATGAAGTCAGCAGTGCGACATAAGGAAGAATTGTATTTAGAGTTAGAGAACAGAGTTCAAATTTGGACTGCTATTTGTGTTTGAGTGACCTGGGATAAATCATTTCTCACCTATAGGCTTCAATTTCTTCTGGAAAATGGAGAGGTGTAGACCATACCATCTCCCAATCCTCCATGGTAACATAGCAAAGAAATAATGATGCCATGATGACAATAAAGGATTGAAAAGGGGACTTATTGATGGGAAGAACAGGAACAAGTTGACAAGTCCTTGAACACAGAGACTATCATTCCCACATGACATGCTAGTTACACTAAATGGGGCTGGAAGAAGTCAAAAATATTCTAGAAAATCAGGCTATGATCCTATGAAGAGAGAAATGGAGTCTGGATATGCCAGTTCTAGGTGGCCCCAGCTCTGCCATTTTCTGAAATCTTGGTCAAGTCACAAACTTACAGAATGACAGCCTTTCAGAGTTGCTCAAGACCTTAAAGATCATCTGGAACATCCGACACTGAAAGAGATCATCCCACTTAGCACACAGAATGCTGACCTAGCCTTTGCTAAGATACCTCCAATTCAGTGGCAGCATAGTAACCTTTGAGGTTTGGCTTTGGTGGAGCTAAAATCATTATGATTTTTTTTTCCACTTTTCATTAAGTCTAAGCTTACCTCTTTTCAACATTCACCCACTCCTCCTAGTTCTACCCTCTGTGAGCAGATAGAACAAGTATAATTAATTTTTCACGTAACAACTTTTTAAAAATACACGAAGGCAGCTATTTCTCCTGATCAGCCTGCTCTCCTTGAGAATTTCTGCATTCTGCCATGATGAGTAATACAATTTCTAACATTTGCTTTCAAAATTTTATATATCCATAGGTCTATTCTTCCTTAAATGAGAAGGACTCAAGGCCTTTCATCATTCTTGTTGTCCTCTGGATGCTCTATCAGTCTTATATTTCTCCTTTTAATACAGTTGGACTCTATTGCCTAGAATGACTAGATTTCAATGACCCTATAAGCCTAATCGTCTTCTCTCATTCTATTATGAACATAAATGCACTCATGATGTTCAAGTGATCCAAGCTGAATAAACATCTTGCCAAAAAAATGCAACTGTTTCCCACAAATTGCCCTTCCTGTTGCTAAAGCAAATAAAAGAAAAATATGACAATTTTCAATTCTCCTGAAATGTCAGTCACTGTGAGTGAGTTGGTGTTTCAGTTTATAAATATTTTCTTATTGTGCCCACTCCAATAAGCTCCATATTTTGGCAGTCTTTCTCTTCCTCCTAGCCACAATGAGCTAAGCTCAAAGTAAGGACAAAGTTGAATCATGGTCAGAGTCAGAGATTTGGTGGAGAATCTGAACTGACTGATGGAGAATCCTGTCGTTGCTGTTGGGATCAAGGTGGGTAAAAGAGGGAAGGAAAGTCAGGCCAGCAGGTTCTGGCAAAGAGTGAGTGACAGTGCAGCAGACCTAGTAGCTGCTAAATTTCTGCATTCTTCCATGATGACTTATATAATTTCAAATATTTACTTTATTTTTTAAATTTTTTTATTATTTAATATATTTAGTTTTCAGTGTTGATTTTAACAGGAGTTTGAATTACAAATTTTCTCCCCATTTCTACCCTCCCCACCACTCCAAGATAGCGTACATTCTGATTGCCCTGTTTCCCAGTCAGCCCTCCCTTTTGTCACCCCACTCCCCGCCCAACCCCTTTTCCCTTTCTTTCTTGCAGGGCAAGATAAATTTCAATGCCCCATTGCCTGTGTATCTTATTTTCTAGTTGCATACA
>JAQQSZ010017664.1:0-10748 GCA_028646595.1 Phalanger gymnotis | reverse complement strand
GAGAGCGCTACTAGGCACCTTCTCCTGTCCTCTTTCTCCATCTCAGCCTTCTCTGTTGAGTCTATGTCCAGATCATGCCCACTAACCATGGGTATCCCCAGGGCTCTGTCCTGGGCTCTGTCCTGAGCCCCCTTCTCCTTTCCTCTATACAATCTCCTTGGGTGACCTCCTCAGCATTCAGGAGTTCAACTACCACTCTATGTGGATCACTCCCAAAGCTCTGTGTCCAGCCCTCACCTCTCTCTTGAGTGCCAGCCCCAAATCACCAACTGCACACTGGATATGTCAAACTGGATGTCCCATACACACCTCAAACTCAGAATATCCAATGTCCAGAAATCTCTCTCTCCTCTCATCTACACTTCCCTCTTACTGCTGAGGGCACTGCCACCTCGGTCACAAGCTCAGTGTTACCCAACTCCTCCCTCTCTCTCATCCCACATGGCCCATCAATAGCCACACCCTATACTTTCCATTTCCACCTTATCTGACATTGGACCTGCCATGGCTGCTTCTCACTTGCACTAGTGCAGCACCCTCCCAAATGGTCTCCTGCCTTGAGCCTCTCCCCACCGCCACCTATCCTCCACGCAACTACAAAGGGATTTTTCTAAAGCCCAGCAGGGCTGACAACATCCCTCCCCACCTTGGCCTATACACCAAATATAAGCTTCTGTTGGCATGTAACGCTGAAGCTTCACAACTTGCCTCCAGGATACCTTTCTAGACTTGTTAGACATTGCTCTCCTTCAGGACACTTTGCTCCATTCTAATGGGTAAGCCGTTTGTAAAGAGGTCAGGGTACACACTTACCTTCAAACAAAACAGGAACACGCTTTTGGGCCAGGGGCTTATCATTTGTGGAATTCTCACTATTCAGATCCATCCCGTAGTTGTCTGGATTGATCTGTGGGGTCATTTCACAAGAATTGCAAACTAGACTCTAAAGAAGAAAGGAGACCTCTAGCACTTCCTGGCACATTGGAGGGCACCTTAGGCTGCCAGAGTTGAAAGGAGCCTTTGAGATGATCCCGTCCAAACCTCCCCCCACCCCACCAGACTGATGAGGGAGACTGAGGTCCAGAGTGGCCACAGGCCAGGACTAAGACTCAGGATATGTCTCCCCCTCTCTGAGGCTCACTTTCTTAACTTGTAATATATGGATAATCCACACAATGGCTCTAGCACAAGGTTTCCGGGAGTCTCAGAGGAGAGGATGTTTACAGGGACAATTATGGCAGCAGAAGTTACTGTTTGTGAGGAGTCTGTCTTGTGCCTGCAGGGCCCGATGGCTTGTTTTCTGGGAATGTGTGGACCTCTTCTCAATTAGGTGGCCCTGGGTGAGTGGGGCATTATCATCTCCTCATGGACCAAGTACCTGATCACTGAGGACAATGGGGGAGGGAGAGGGAGACAGGTTCATCTCAATGTGAGTAGCTAAACCCCAGATAACATTTCTGAAGAGCAGGGAGCACTTGGCCTTGACTGTCTGCTGACTGGAAAAAGCTGACCATCAGTACAGGGCATGGAAACTGGAGTTTGGTCCTGGCTGCCACGTGCAGTGGGAGCTGAGGCAAGGCCCAGGCTAAGGTAACCCTGCAGAGCTTGTTGAATGTGGTGGCTTGTGGGGAGCCAATGGCTGCCCAGGCTGGTCCAGAATGGAGGCTTTCCCTCCTCCCTGAGCTCACCTTGAAGAGTCCTCCCAAGGCCTTCTTTCCCTGCTCCTCCTCCTGGGTCACAGAAGGTTGGGGAGGTGCAGAGTTTTAGAGCTGGAAAAGACTTTGGAGGTCATTAAGTCCATCCCCCCACCCCATTTTGCAGAAGAAACCCCTGGGGCCCAGAAAAGTTAAGAGATCACATGGTAGATGTTCCACACTGATGGCTGAACCCCAATCCAGTATTCTCTCACTGTTTTGTCAATGGCCCCCATTGGTCTCACACACAGCCTTGGGCTGTAGATGACCGTGGTGCTGACCATTCCACCCCATCAAACAATCCAACTTTGAAGGGTGGCAGGTAGACAGTAGCTCACATGAAAAGGACCCAGGGCTTGTCGGGGAAAGAAGGCTCAGGGTGGGTCGGCTGAATGACACAGTACCCCAGAAAGCCAGAGAGAGAGCCGACAATGTGCCAAGAGAGGCTGGTGGGCAGGGCTTCCAAAAATAAGGAGGAGGTACTGGTGCCTCTGGCCTCTGCCCCCATCCAAGACTCAGGCTACACCCAGAAGCTTCACATTGATAAGCTGGACAGTCCGCAGACAAGGGCAATCCAATGTCAAAGGACCTGGGACCACTGAGCCAGGAGGAGGGAAGACTGAGAGGCAACACCACGGGTCTGTCTCTTCATGTCTGTGCAAGGTGAGCACTCAGATGAGGCCACTGAGGGCAGAGTCAGGGGCATCTGGGCAGCTCCTGACACCCAGAGCTGTCCAAAAACACAACGGGTGGCTTAGCAACTAAAGGGTTTCCCTGACCCTGGACGTACTCAAGCAGATGACCACTTGTACCAACACTGGAAAAGGACTCGGGGTGGGCTTGGCTAGTGGCCTAAGAGCCTCCCAGGCCATAGCTCTGACCAGGTCACGCTTCCTAGCACTTGTATGGACTTGCCAGGTAAGGAGGGGGGGCAAGGAAGCCACAGATGGGGCCTCACTGTACACCCACTGTTACATTCAAGAATTTGTTATTGAGGACTTCCAGAAGCCACGATGGCAGAGTAAGCAGGAAGTCACTCTCACCCTCCATTATTGACTTTGAAAAACCCATAAATTATGTCCTCAGGAAAAATCCTGGAACAGTGGATCCAATACAAAGGTGGGATGAAGCAGTCATTTAGCTTGGAAGGCTAGGGGTATTAACGGGAATGGTCCCTCTTGCTGTAGCCAAAGGGGATGAGTACAGGATGGGAGGTGTCCTAGAAAGCCAGCAGGAAGCCCCATCTCAGGATGAATCGGAGATTCTGAGCCCCAGGGTGGAGGAGAAGGCAAGCGCCAACCCCAGGCATATACCAGCCACCAACACCAGCTCCAGCTCAGCACCAGGTAAGCTACCAGACCCCTACATCCTCCAGGTGCCAGCACCTGAGGCCCTAGCACACAAAGCCAGTAACCAGGCCCCTAGTACACAGCCTGGGACAGTGCCTCCTGTGCCTCAAAAGCATAGATCAACTTTAAAAGCCAGAAAAAAGGTAAAGAACATGAGCAAAAAGCAAGAAAGAAAAAAAATGACCATAGAGAAGTGTCTTGGTGACAGGGAAGATCAAAACACAAATTCAAGAGAGGACAACATGGTGAATATACCTATATCAGAAACTTCAAAGAGGAATATGAACTGGTCTGAAGTCCAAAACGTCTTCTTGGAAGAGCTCAAGAAGGATTTTAAAAGTCAAATAAGAGAGGTAGAAGAAAAATTGAACAATTCTTTTAAAAATACAATTGGCAAAATGAAAAAAGTACACTGAAGAAAACAACTCCTTAAAAAGGAGAAATGGCCAAATGGAAAAGGAGGTACAAAAGCTGACCGAAGAAAACAGTATGTTAAAAATTAGAATTGGTTAACTGGAAGCTAATGACTTTATAATTATAGACATCATGAATCAGTCGAATAAAATTAAAAGAATGAAAAAATAGAAGAAAACACAAAATATCTCGTTGGAAAAACAAGTGACTTGGAAAATAGATCCAGGAGAGACAATTTAAGAATTATTGGTCTACTGGAAAGCCATGATGAAAAAAAGAGCCTAGAGAGCATCTTCCAAGAAAGAAAAAGAAAAAAAACCAATGTTATTCAATAAGGGCAAACTGTTTAGGGATCTACATGGGAAGATGATATCTATAACTCTTGAGAACTGTATCTTTATTATGATGTCTAGAAGAGAAATACATAGACAGAGGGGGTGGGTTTAAGTTGACTTTGATGTGATGATAAAAAATTAAGTGATGAAAAGGGATTGTAATGGAAGAAGAGAAGAGGAGGCAGGAAAGGGTAAATTACATCACATGATGAAGCACAAAGACCTATTACAGTACAGGTAAAAAGGGAGGGTGACAAGCACTGTTTAAGCTTACTCTTATTGGAATTAGCACAAGGAGGGAATAACATACTTAGATACAGAAATCTAACTTGTGCTATAGGCAGTAGGAGGGGAAAGGAGGAAGAAAAGATAGAATAGAGGAAAGAAGTAGTAAAGGAAAAGGGAAAGAAAAAGGAGGGGGCTGATAGAGAGGATGGCAGAAAGGGGAAAGAAAAGCATGAATGGTGGGGGGGAATAGGTTGGAGAAAGAAACACATAGTAATCAAAACTGCAAATGTGAATGGGAGGAACTCTCCAATAAAATAGAAGCAGATATCAGAGTGGATTAAAAATCATAATCTTACAATATGTTGTTTACAAGAAACACATTAGAAACAGAGCAGGATACACACAGGGTAAAGGTAAAAGGCTGGAGTAGAATATATTATGCTTCAGCTGAAGTAAAAAAAAAAAGCAGGTGTAGCATTCCTGATCTCAGACAAAGCAAAAGCAAAAATAGATCTAATTAAAAGAGATAAGGAAAGAAACTACATTGTACTAAAAGGCACCACAGAAAAAGAAGCAATATCATTACTGAACATATATGCACCAAATAGTATAGCATCCAAATTCCGAGAAGAGAAGTGAAGGGAGTAACAGGAAGAAACAGACAACAAAACCATACTAGTGGGGGACTTCAACCACCCCCTTTCTTAACTAGATAAATCTAACCACAAAATTAGGAAGAAAGAAGGTAAAAAGGTGAATAGAATTTAAGAAAAGTTAGATATTCCCTCAACTGATAAATAGTTAAAGGATTTGAACAGGCAGTTTTCTGAGGAAGAAATTAAAGATATCTATAGTAGTATGAAAAAATACTCTAAATCAGTATTGATTAGAGAAATGCAAATCAAAACAACTCTTAGGTACCACATCATACCTATCAGACTGGTTAACATGACAAAACAGGAAAATGACAAATGCTGGAAAAGATGTGGGAAAATTGGAACACCACTGCATGCTTGGTGGAGTGGTGAACTGATCCAACTATTTTGGAGAAGAATTTGGAACTATGCCCAAAGGGCTATAAAAATGTGCATGCCCTTTGAACCAGCAATGCCACTTCTAGGTTTGTATCCCAAAGAGATCACACAAGTGGGAAAGGGACTCACATGTACAAGAATATTTATAGTAGCTTTTATGTGGTGGCCAAGAATTAGAAATTAAGGGGATGCCCATCAGCTGGCGAATGGCTGAACAAGTTGTGGTATAAGAATGTAATGGAATACTGTCGTGGTATAAGAAACGATGAGCAGGAAGCCTTCAGAAAGACCTGGAAAGACTTATATGAACTGATGCTGGGTGAGGGGATCACAACTAGGAGAGTATTGTAAACAGTTACAGACACATTGTGTGAAGACTGATTTTGATAGACTTAGCTCTCTCAGCAATGTAAGGATCTAAGACAACTCCAAAAGTCTCATGATGGAAAATGCTATGCACATCCAGAGAAAGTACTTTGGAATCTGAATGAGGATGGAAGCATACTATTTGCTCTCACTTTTTTTCTTTCCCGTAGTCTATTCCACTGGTCATAATTCTTCTTTACAACATGACTAATGTGAAAATATGTTTAATATGAATGTATATGTAGAGCCTATATCAGATTGCATGCTGTCTTGGGGAAGGGGGAGGGGAGAGGGAAAAAATGTAAAACTCAAAAGCTTACAGAACTGAATCTTGTAAACTGAAACAGATAGATAGACAGACAGACAGATAGATATTAAGTTAGATATGGTAGACCTATGGAGAAAATTGAATGGGGATAGAAAGGAATATGCCTTTTTCTCAGCAGTAAATGACACCAAACAAAAATTGACCATGTACTATGACACAGAAACATCACAAGCCAATGCAGAAAGGGAGAAATATTAAATGCATCCTTTTCAGATCATGGTGCAATAAAAATTACATGTAATAAAGGGCCGTGGAAAGTCAGACTAAAACATAATCAGAAACTAAATAATCTAATCTTAAAGAACGAGTGGGTTAAATAACAAATCACAGACACGATCAACAACTTCATTCAAGAAAAGGGCAATAATGAGACAACATACCAAAACTAATGGGATGCAGGTCAATGAATTGGGCATACAACTAAAGAAGGTAGAAAAAAATTAAAAATTGCTAGCTCAATACCAAACTAGAAATACTGAAAACCAAAGGAGAGATTAATAAAATTGAAATCAAGAAAACTTTGAACTAATAAATGAAACCAAGAGCTGCTTTTATGAAAAATCCAATAAAGTTGATAAACCTCTGGTTAATTTGATTAAAAAAAAGAAAGAAGAAAACCAAATGACCAGCATCAAAAGTGAAAAGGGTGAATTCACCACCAACAAAGAGAAAATTAAAACAAAAATCAGGAACTATTTTGCCAATAGATTTGACAATCTTAGTGAAACGGATGAATATTCACAAAAATATAAATTGCCCAGATTAACAGAAGAGGCAGTAAAATACTTCAAGACCTCCATCTCAGAAAAAAGAAATTGAATCAGCCCTCAATGACCTCCCTAGACAAAAATCTCTAGGGCCAGATACATTTAAAAGTGAATTCTATCAAACATTTAAAGAACAATTAATTCCAATACCATATTGACTATTTGGGAAAACAGGGAAAGAAAGATTCCTACCAAATTATTTTTATGACACAAATATGGTATTGGTAACTAAACCAGGAAGAGGCAAAACAGAGAAAGAAAATTATAGATCAATTTCTCAAAGATTATAGATGCCAAAATTTTAAAGAAAATATTACCAAAAAGATTGTAGCAACTTACCAAGAGAACAACACACTATGACCAGGTAGGATTTATACCAGGAATGCAGGGTGGTTCAGTATTAGGAAAACTATCAGCATAATTGATCCTATCAACAATAAAACTAAGAGAAACCGTATGATTATCTCAATAGATGCATAAAAAGCTTCTGACAAAATACAATACCCATTCTTATTAAAAAAAACACTAGAGAGCATAAGAATAAGTGCAGCCTTCCTTAAAATGGTAAGTACCATCTATCTAAAGCCATCAGCAAGTATTATATGTAATGGGGATAAGCTAGAAGCATTTCCAATAAGATAAGGGGTGAAACACGGATGTCCATTATCACCACTGTTATTCAACATAGTACTAGAAATTTTAGCTTCAGCAATAAGAGAAGAAAAAGAAATTGAAGGATTTAGAATAGGCAAAGAAGAAACAAAGGTATCCCTCTTTGTAGATGATATGTTGATATACTTAGAGAATCAAGTAAAAAACTACTTGAAATATAGAAGAGGCAAGAAAAAGCTCTTACAAAGGAGGAGAAGCTGGAGAGGTGAGAGGGAATGAGTGAACCTTACTCTCATCGGATTTTGCTTAAGGAGGGAATAACATACACACTCAATTGGGTATGGAAATCTACCTTACCCTACCAGAAAGTAGGGGGGAAGGGGATAAGAGATGTTGGCATGATAGAAGGGAGGACAAATGGGAGGAGGGGTAATCAGAAGCAAACACTTTTGAGGAGGGACAGGGTCAAAGGAAAAGACAGAATAAATGGGGAGTGGGATAGGATGGAGGGAAATATAGTTAGCCTTTCACAACATTACTGTTATGGAAGTGTTTTGTATGACTACACATGTATAACCTATTTCAAATTGCTGCTTTCTCAATGAGGGTGGGTGGGGAGGGAGGAAGGGTGGGAATGTGGAACTCAGAGTTTTAAAAACAAATGTTAAAAATTGTTTTTACACGCAACTGGGAAATAAGATATACAGGCAATGGTATATAGAAACCTATCTTGCCTTACAGGAAAATAGAAGGGAAGGGGATAAGGGGGAGGGGCGGTGATAGAAGGGAGGACAGATTGGGAAAAGTTGTAATCAGAATGCATGCCATTTCGGGGTGAGGGGAGGGGAGAGATGGGGAGAAAATTTGGAACTCAAAATCTTGTGGAAGCGAATGTTGAAAACTAAAAATAAATTGATTAATTAATAAAAAGATGAAAAATAAACTATTTGAAATAATAAACAACTTTAGCAAAGATATAAAATAAGCCCATATAAATCATCGGTATATCTATATAATACTAAGAAAGCCCAACAGGAAGAGATAGAAAGAGAAATGCCATTTAGAGTTACTGTAGCCATCATAAAATATTTGGGATCCTACCTGCCAAGTCAAGCCCAGGGCCTATATGAACATAATTACAAAACACTTTTCACATTAATAAAGTCAGAGCTAAATAAGTTGAGAAACATCAGTTTCTCGTGGGTAGGCTGAGCCAATATAATAAAAATGACTATACTACCTAAATCAACTTACTTATTCTGTGCCATACAATCAAACTACCAATATAATTATTTTACGAAGCTAGAAAAAAATAACAAAAATTCATCTGGAAGAACAAAAGATCCAGAATCTCAAGCCAATTAATGAAACGAAATGCAAGGGAAGATGACCTAGCCATACCAGATCTTAAAGGGCATTATACATCAGCAGTCTTCAAGGTTACTTGGTACTGGCTAAGAAATAGAGGGGTAGATCAGTGGAATACTTTAGGTACACAAGACACAGAAGTCAATGATTATAGTAATCTACTCTTTTATAAACCCAATGACTCCAGCTTCTGGGATAAGAACTCACTATTTGACAAAAACTGCTGGGAAAACTAAAAATAGTATGGCAGAAACTGGGCATAGACCAACATCTTATACCACACACCAAAATAAAGTCAAAATGGGTACGTGATTTAGATGTAGAGGGTGATATTATAAGCAAATTACGAGAGCAAGGAATAGTTTACCTGTCACATCTGTGGAGAAAGGAGGAATTTATGACCAAATGAGATAAGAGAACATTATGAAATGCTATCCACATCCAGAGAAAGAACTTGGCAGTCTGAATGCAGATGGAAGCAAACTATTTGCTTGACTTTTCTTTGGTTGTTTTGTTTTGTTTCTTCTTTGTCATAGTTTCTCCCATGGGTTCTATTTCTTTACAACATGACTAATGTGAAAATAGGTTCGATATGAATGTATAAGTAGAGCCTATATGTAATTACATGCCATCTTAGGGTGGGTGGAGGGGAGAGATGGGGAGAAAACATGGAATACAAAATCTTTTGGAAGTGAATGTTAAAAACTAAAAATAAATAAACTAATTTGTAAACAAACACACACACACAAACACACACACACACCAAATTGTTACTGACTCTGGCAGCAGCTGCAACGTCCTTGGCCTTCTCCTGCTCCTCTGTCAGCTCCTTCTGCTCCTGGTGCTGACAATCCCCCTGTGGCCAATACAGCACATGTGAGCCCTGGAAACCCCCTCCAAGGCACTGCCCTCCACCTTCTTCCCCCTTCCCAGAAAAAGCCCAAGAGACCAGGGGCAGTAGCCTCAGAATGGGCCATGGGGAGAAGGGCAATGGCTGCAGCCGCAACCAAGGTTGTGTCAGTGCACAGATGAGGAGACCAAGGCCCATCCCACGTCCCCCCAGTGCCTCACCTTCCTCCTCTTCTCCTCTGGTTCACTCAGTAATCTCTCCTTCTCTTGCCACACCCTGAAAACCAAGAGCCCAGGCTCATCAATCACCAACAGGAAGGGGATCCAGAGGGCTGATCCTGACCTGAAGCTCACCCCACAGCACCACCTGCCACTATCCCCAGGGCTCAATACATCACTCCTACCTGCTGTTGGAAATAGGACTCAGGATTTTAAAGAGGAGAAAATGTGTCAGGAGGGAAGCCAGTAGAACATAAGCTCCCAGATGGCAGGGCCTGGTTTGTTCCTGTCTCTGCACCCTAGTACCTAGAAACAGTGTTTTGTAAGTAGTAGGCACTTAATAAATGCTCAGTGAATTGAACTGTTTTTTTCTGTTCTGTCTTTTCCAAGGACATTTGCAAACACTCTTCTGCCAGAGGAAAAGTGGAATGTAAGTGTCTCAGCCCTTGTGTCTCTTTCCAGCACCACATATGTTTCATAGGTTATTCCAAGCTGGTATATCTGGTGATGGAGCTGGGAGTGGGCACCACCTCCCACTGGAGCATCCATCCCTCTATATGTCTCTGAATAGGCCCCAGGGCTCCGGCTCTCAACTGATGCACTTGGAAGACCTCAAAGAAAGGGTTCAGAGATCAAATGAGACCCTGCTTCAAGTATTTTGAAACCAAACAAAATGACTAATATAGGAGATGCATAAATATACATGTAAGTACATGGATGCAATTTCATATCTGAGCCAGTAATTTCATCAGAGCAGGGAACCTGGTGTGAAAAGTGCCCCACTCAATTTACATAGGGCCACATGTTACAAATGATGCATGTTAAATGAGTGTGTATGAAGCGATACGTAACCTATGAAAATGGTCTTTAGCTCATCTCTCCTCCTTCCCTGTACCTTCCCACCTCACCATCTGACTTCTGGTGGTCAAAAATGTTAAAAGGTTTGTAGCTGTCATCACCTCCCAGAACGCTAGAAGGTCTCCTCAATGAGGCAAAGAATCAGTCAAGACCAAGATGGCAGCTGGAAAGCAGGGACTAGCATGAGCCCCCTGCCAAGTCCCTCCAAAACCCTATAAAATGGCTCTAAACCAATTCTAGAGCTGCATAACCCATAAAATAGCAGAGGGAAGCAGGGCTCCAGCCCAGGACAGCCTGGATGGTTGCTGGGTGAGGTCTTTCGCACAC
>JAQQSZ010017663.1:0-10748 GCA_028646595.1 Phalanger gymnotis | reverse complement strand
CAAGAAAACCTCAAAATCTCTTTCTACTTTGGGAATCTGTGATTGCATGAGTTACTAGTAATTGGTCTATGAGCTGGGCAATCTTTTATTGCCTAACTCACATGCCAGTCTTTTTATGATGTGTATAAAACATCACAATGGTAGGAATTTAAATGCTTTTTGAATTTGTAAGTGGTGCTTTCTTTTAATGTTTCTTATTCTTCATATGGCAAAAGAATCCTACTACAAGTTAGTCAAGGGCAAGTTTTATGCTTTACCCTTCATTATAGCC
Source organism: Phalanger gymnotis (assembly GCA_028646595.1). NCBI lineage: Eukaryota > Metazoa > Chordata > Mammalia > Diprotodontia > Phalangeridae > Phalanger > Phalanger gymnotis. Next base: position 10,477 of record JAQQSZ010017663.1, on the reverse strand, counting down.
CTCAAAGTGTCTTTAACAATATATTTAACATAAATATCTAAATGCCATGTACTCAAATTTGCTGACAAATTAAATGAACAGATTCTTGTTGATTACTAATATGGAAGGATCACAGAAACAGAGATTTAGACTTAGCAGTGACCTTCAGTATAAATTAGTTTAAAATATTCATTTTGCAGATAAAGAACATGAAGCCTAAAGTTGTGGAGAAGTGTGTCTAAGTTCCAATGTTTAATAAGTAGCAAAAAATGGATTTTAAAATCTCCAAAAATCAAACAAAGCACTCTCCACAATGCCATTTTGCTGTTGTGACTATAATATAAACACAAATTCTTGTTATTTGGCCCCAACAATCTGAAATAGCTCAAAACTGCATTAATAGTGCAACACAAATTTAGAAGAAAATCACCAAGTTTATTTGGACAAAATAATAAAAATAAGTTTATTAGATATTTCTATTCAAATAATGTAAAGTGTGGAATTTTTGATAAATCATGAAAAACTAAAAAACTTCTTTGTTTTAAGAATTTGTGTTTAAGTGTATTTGATAAATAAAATAATTATTTTAATAACTGGTTTCATCTAGGTATTTACTGATAATATATCTGGAGGGAATGAAAATCCCCCTTCCTCAAATATGGCATGTAATCTGATATAGGTTCTTCATATGCCTTTGTATGAAACTTATTTACATAATAATCAAGTTGTAAAGAAGAATTATGACCAATAGAATGAATCATGAGAAAGAAGAAACAAAACCAAAAAAAGAAGGGAAAAGAAAGAGCAAATAGTTTGCCTCAATCTGCATTCAGACTCCATAATTCTTTCTCAGGATATGTATGGCTTTTTCCATCATGAGCCTTTTGCAGCTGTCTTTGAACCTTGTGTTGATGAAAAGAGGCACATCTATCCAAGTTAGTCCTTTACAGATATCATATATCCATGGCGCTTTATTCCATATAATTATTTTTGCATCATGATCTGAAAAGGATGAATTGACTATTTCTGCCTGTCTGCACTGGATTGTGAGGCTTTTATACCCTTTTACATGGTCAATTTTTGTGTATGAGCCATATATCTCTGAGAAAAAGGTAAATTCCTTTCTCCTCTCACTCAGTTTTCTCCAGAGGTCTATCATGTCTACCTTTTTTCTAAAATTCCATTCACCTCCTTAACTTCTTTCTTGTTTAGTTTGAGTTTAGATTTACCTAGTTTAGAGACAGAGAGGTTGAGGTCCCCTACTAGTATAGTTTTGCTGTCTATTTCTTCCTATAACTTTCTTAACTTCTCCACTAAGAATTTGGATGCTATACCACTTAATACATATCTATCTATCTATCTATCTATCTATCTATCTATCTATCTATCTATCTATCTATCTCTATCTATCTATCTATAGATAGATAGATAGATAGATATAGATATATCTATATATCTATCTATATATATATATATATAAATAATTATATTGCTTCAATGTCTATGGTGGCTTTTAGCAGGATACAGTTTCTTTCCTTATCTCTTTTAATGAGCTCTGTCTTTGCTTTTGCATTGTTTGAGATCAGGACTGCTACTCCTCCTTTTTTACTTCAGCTGAGGCATAATATATTCTATTCCAGCCTTTTACCTTTACCCTGTGTGTATTCTGCTGTTTCAAATATGTTTCTTATAAACAACTGATTGTAGGAATATGGTTTTTAACCCATTCTGCTGTTATCCTCCATTTTATGGGAGAGTTTATCCCGTTCATATTCAGAGTTATGGTTACTCTCTGTGTCTTTTTCTCCATCCTGTTTCCCACTCCACATTTATGCTTTTATTTCTCTCTTCTCCCTTCCATTCCTCAAAAGAATTTTGCTTTTGACCAACACCTTCCTCAGTTTTCCCTCCCTGTTAACACACCTCCCTTATCTTATCTATTTCCCATTATTATTTCTTCTTCTTCATCTAACCACCACTGCTTTTCTTTCCCCTTTCTCTTGCTACTGCCTGCAGGAAAGTTTGATTTCTATGCTTATCAGCATATGTTATTCCCTCCTTGAATCAAATCCTTGAATCAAACACTGCTCTTCCCTCCCCATTCTTTCCATCTACTATAATATATTTTTGTACCTCTACATGTCATGCAATATACCCTTTTATACCTCCTTCTTACCTCTTCTCTTGGGAAATCCATTTGCACCTCTTAAATATGTTTTGGTCATCACATCAGTTACTTTATACTGACACCTTCTGTCTATGTTTATCACTTTTGTCATAACTGTACCATTCTCAAGATTGACATGTATAAAATATATAAAAATATAATCCTGTACAATGATGTAAACAATTCGCTCTTATTGAATAACAAGATTTTTTTCTCCCTATTTACTTTTTTATGTCCCTGTTGAGTTTTGCATTTGAAGATCAAATTTTACATTGAGCTCTGCTCTTTTCATCAGGAAGGTCTGGAATTCTCTTATTTCATTGAATTTACATCTCCTTGCCTGAAAAATTATCATCAGTTTTGCTGGGTAGTTGATGCTTGTTTGTAGTCCAAGCTCCTTTGCTTTAGGAATATCATATTCCAGTTCCTCCTATCTTTTATTGTAGAACCTGCAAGGTGTTGTGTGATCCTGACTGTAGTTTCATGATATTTGAAGTGTTTATTTCCAGCTGCTTGCAGTATTTTCTCCTTGGCCTGATAATATTGCAATCTGGCTACAATATTCCTTGGAGTTTTCAATTTGGGATTGCTTTCAGGGGATGATTGGTAGATTCTTTCAATGACTATTTTACCCTCTGGTTTTAGGATCTTGAAGTAGTTTTCCTTAATAATTTCTTGGAAGATTCTGTCCAGGCTCTGTTCTTCATCATCAGATACTATGTGTCTATAATCATGTATAATTTTCTCCTGGTTCTGCTCCTCTCACTCAGCATCAGTTCAAATAATTATTTCTAGGTTACAATGAAGTCCATCTGCTCCTCATTTCTTATAGATCAATAATATTCCATTACATTCATATAACACAATTTGTTTAGTCATTCTCCTGTTGATGGGCATCCCCTTGATTTCCAGTTTTTTGCCACCACGAAATGGCTGCTATAAATAATTTTGTACATATTAGTCCATTTCCCACTTATATGATCTATTTGTGATAGCGACCTAGAAGTGGTATTGCTGAGTCAAAAGGTATGCACATTTTGAAGCCCTTTGGGCATAGTTCCAAATTGCTCTCCAGAATGACTGGATCAGTTCCCAACTCCACCAACAATGTAACAAGTTTGCCAATTTTCCTGCATCCTCTCCAGCATTTATCATTTTCCTGTTTTGTTGTGTTAGCCAATCTGACAGGAGAGATATGGTACCTAACAGTTGTTTTGATTTGCATTTCTCTAACCAATTGTGATTTACAGCATTTTTTTCATATTACTACAGATATCTTCAATTTCTTCCTCTGAAAATGGCCTATTAATATTCTTTGACCATTTCACAATTGGGGAATGACTTGTATTCCTATAAATTTGATTCAGTTCCCTGTATATTTTAGATATGAGGCTTTTTATCAGAGACGCTGGTTGTAAAGATTCTTTCCCAATTTTCTACTTCCCTCCTAATCTTTGTTGCTTTGGCTTTGTTTGTACAAAAACTTCACAGGTTAACACAATCAAAATTATCCATTTTGCATTTTGTAATGCTCTTTAACACATGCTGGGTCATGAATTCTTCCATTTCCCATAGATCTGACAGGTAAACTACTTGCTCTCCCAAATTGCCTATAGTATCAGCCTTTATTCTTAAATCGTGAAAAAAAATTTCACTTTATTTTGGAATATGGTGTAAGATATTCATCTTTCCCCAGGTTATGCCATACTATTTTCTCAGCAGTTTTGGTGAAATAGAGAATTCTTAACCCAGAAGTTGGATTTTTGGGTTTATGAAAGAGTAGATTGCTATAGTCATTGATTACTGCGTCTTGTGTACCTAACCTATTCCCCTGATCCACCACACTGTTTCTTAGCCAGTACCAACTAGTTTTGTTTACTGCTATTTTATAATACAGTTTAATATCTGGTATGGCTAGGTCACCTTCCTTAGCATTTCTTTTCATTAATTACCTAGATATTCTGGATGTTTTGTTCTTCCAGATGAATTTTGTTATTATTTCATCCAGCTCTGTAAAATAATTTTTGGTAGTTTGATTGTTATGGCACTGAATAAGTAAATTAATTCAGGTAAAACTGTCATTTTTACTATGTTTCCTTGGCTTAACCTTGAGCAACTGATGTTTTTTTTTTTTTTTCCATCAATCTAGATCTTATTTTGTTTGTGTGTAAAGTTTTTATTTTTTTTTTTTGTAATTGTGTTCATATAAGTCCTGAGTTTGTCTTGGCAAGTAGATTCCCAAATACTTTATAGTGTCTACGGTAATTTTAAATGGAATTTCTCTTTCTATTTTTTGCTGTTGGGCCTTCTTAGTAATACATAGGAGTGCCAAGAATTTATGTGGGTTTCTTTTTTATCCTGAAACTTTGTTAAAGTTATTTATTATTTCAAGTAGTTTTTTACTTGAATCTCTAGGACTCTCTAAGGAAATCATCATATCATCTACCAAGAGTGATATCTTAGTTTCTTCTTTGCCTATTCTAATTACTTTAATTTATTTTTTCTCCTTTTATTGCTAAGGTAACATGTCTGGTACAATACTGAATAACAGTGGTGATAATGGACATCCTTGTTTTACCTCCAATCTTATTGGAAATGCATCTAGCTCATCCCCATTACACACAATGCTTGCTGATGGTTTTAGGTAGATACAATTTCTCATTTTAAGGAGAGTTCCATTTATTCGTATGCTCACTAGTGTTTTTAATAGGAATGGGTATTGCATTTTGTCAAAACCTTTTTCTGCATCTTTTGAGATAATCATGTTTTCCACTAGTTTTGTTGTTGATGTAATCAATTATGTTGATAATTTTCCTAATATTGAACCAGTATGGAATTTCTAGAATAAATCCTAACTGGTCATGGTGTATTGGTCTCAAGGTAAGTTGCTATAATCTTTTTGCTAATATCTTGTTTAAAATTTTCACATCTATATTCATTTGGGAAATTGGTCTATAATTTTCTTTCTGTTTTTACTTTTCCTGGTTTAGATGTAATTACCATATTTGTGTCATAAAAAGAATTTCATAGGACTCCTTCTTCACCTATTTTCCCATGAAGTATGGGAATTAATTGTTTAAATGCTTGATAGAATTCCCATTTATATGCTTCCAGACCTGGAGACTTTTTCCTAGGGAGTTTGTTGATGGCTTGTTCAATTTATTTTTCTGAGATGTAGTTATTTATTTTACTTACTTTCCTGTTATTCTAGGCAATTTACATTTTTTGTAAATATTCATCCATTTCAACTAAGATTATCAAATTTATGGGCATGAAATTGGACAAAATAGTTCCTAAATATTGTTTTAATCTCTTCTTCATTGGAGGTATATTCAACCTTTTCATTTTTGATACTTGGTTTAACTTGGTTTTCTTCTTTCTTTTTTTTAAATCAAATTGACCAATGGTTTGGCAATCCTACTGTTTTTTTTTTTTTCCATAAAACCAGCTCTTAGCTTTATTTATTACTTCAATAGTTCTCTTGATTTCAATTTTGTTAATCTCTCCTTAGATTTTCAGTATTCCTAATTTGGTATTTAATTGGAGATTTTCAATTTCTACTTTTTTCTAGCTTTTTCAGTTGCACATCTAATTCACTGACATCCTTTTTCTCTATTTTATTCATGTAAGCATTCAGAGATTTAAAAGTTCCACTAGGAACTGCTTTTGCTACATCCCATAAGTTTTAGTATGTTGTCTCATTATTGTCATTCTCTTGAATGAAATTATTGATTATTTCTAGGATTTGTTCTTTACCCCACTCATTCTTTAGGATTAAATTATTTAGTTTCTAATTAATTTTTAGTCTATCATTCCATGGCCCTTTATTTCATATACTTTTTATTGCATCATGCTCTGAAAAAGAAGCATTGACTATTTCTGTCTTTCTGCACCAGATTGTGAGGTTTTTATGCTCTAATAAGTGGTCAATTTTTATGTATGTGCCATGTACTGCTGAAAAAAAGGTATATTCCTTTCTATCCCCATTTGGTTTTCTTTAGAGGTCTATCATATGTACCTTTGCTAAAACTCCTTTCACCTCCTTTCTTGTTTAGTTTGAGGTTAGATTTATCAAGTTCAGAAAGGAGGTGGTTGAGGTCCCCCACTACTATGGTTTTGCTGTCTATTTCTTCCTGTAACTCCCTTAACTTCTCCTCTAAGAATCTGGGTACTATACCTCTTGGTGCATATATGTTAAGTAAAGATATTACTTCATTGCCTATGGTGCCTTTTAGCAAGGTATAGTTTCCTTCCTTATCTCTTTTAATTAGATCTATCTTTGCTTTGGCTTTGTCTGAGATTAGGATTGCTACCCCTACTTTGTTTTGTTTGTTTGTTTGTTTGTTTTTTACTTCAGCTGAGTGTATTGGGAATCAAGATGGGCTCTTAGCACTCATTCAACCAACTGACCTTGTAGAATTTGGCCTTTGTTTCCTTGATTGAATTAGGAGTCATTGATGACCTCCTTGCCTCAAGGGAAAGCCTTGTTTATATGGGATTAAGTGGCATGTTTGTGACTTCAGAGGCTTTTAGACCACATGGGTTTAAGTCACATTTCTATGACAATTTTAGGTCACATGGGTCCTGAGGGGAGTTGCTAAGACCAGAGCCAATATTAAGAGCTTCAGATGCTGTCTGATGATGGCTAAAGTGTGCATAAAAAGAGAAGACAGAGCTATTTGCTTAAGGCTCTCACTCTTGGTGGTGTGCTGATGTGGAGACTCTAGGCAGCTGTAGTTAAGAGCCCTGCAGTTTGTAAACCTGGATGGTCAGACTTTGTTAAACTGTGGTAGCTATGAATTGAGATTTGAATCAGACAAGGTATGTCTGTTGATGTTTGTAATTTGTTTGTATTTGCTCAGAAGCTCAGGGTGCTGTCTTTTCCCCCTGAGCTGAGTGAATGATATTTGTATGTTGGATTAAAGTAAGATTGTTAACCCATTAATGTTGCTTTCCTCAGTAAAGCAAATCACAATAACCTGGGTTTTCAGTGTTCTGTGAGCTGGTTGTTGTTGATTTTACCCCCCACCCCACAGCAGCTGCTAGCCAGATTGTTGAAACACTGAGGCACAATATATTCTGCTACAGCCTTTTACCTTTATTCTGTGTATGTCCCCCTGTTTCTAATGTGTTTCTTGTAAACAGCATATTGTAGGATTATGGTTTTAAATCCATTCTGCTATTTGCCTCCATTTTATTGGAGAGTTCATCCTATTCACTCTCTGTACTATTTCCCTCCCTGCTTATGCTTTTATTTCTCATTTATCCAATCCCCCTCAAAAGTTTTGCTTTTGACCACCACCTCTCTCAATTTTCCCTTCCTATAAGCCCCCCTCCCTTATCTTACCCTTTTCCCCTACTATTTCCTGTCTCCTTTCTAACTACCACTCCCCTTTCCTTTCCCCTTTCCCCTCCTACTGCCTGTAGAAGTTAGATTTCTATACTTAACAGAGTATGTTATTCCTTCTTTTAATCAAATACAGTGAGTAAAGCTGAAACAGTGCTCATCTCCCTCCCATCTTTCCCTGTACTTTATTTTTATGCCTATTCATATGTTGTAATTTATCCTTTTCTGCCTCCTCCTTTCCTCTTTTCCCATTACAATTCCTTTGTAGCCCTTAGTTAGTCAGGTTATTTTTTCATCATAACATCAATTAATTTATACCCATGCCCTTTTTCACCCTTTCATCAATGTTTAATACAATAAAGACATAACTTACCCTAAACATGTATAACCTTAGCAAAACAATTTTCCAAGTTGGTCATGTCAAAAAAAAAAGATGTCCTATTCCTCATTCTAAAACCTTTATTACTTTACCATTAGGTAGGTAGTTTTCATTATTAGTTTTTTCAGAAATGCGTTTGGTTATTGTTCTGATGAGAGTTTATCACAATAGTATTCTATCGCATTTATAAACCATATTTTTTCATCTATTCCCCAATTTATGAATACCACCTCAGGTCAAATTACATTTTATCACAATTTTTCATCCCCTTGAAATGATCACATGTGAATATATAAATATGCACACATATACCACACAATTTTGCATATGCAATATATGTATACATAATCACATGTATATTTGTATACATACACACACACACACACACACACATCTTGAGTGTTTAATTTGCTTAGGACTAATCCCTCTCTTAATCTAACCTCTCCCTAATTCCTGCTTTTACTTTTTCTCTTTGCCTACTATTTCCTTGTTTAGAAATATATTTCTCTACTAAATTTTGTGTTTGTATTCTTTCTTGTGACCAGTTCAAATGATAACGAGGTTCAAATATCAGCCATTTCTCACCAATTTCTCCTCTTTATATAAATATCTACTTGCTCACCCTGATTATGAAGGATCATTTTCCTAACTTTTTCTTAATTTCCCTTTCTCACAGGGCAATCTCTTGCCCAATTTTTCCATTATTTTCTTAACATTATGAATACAAAGCAGAACTACTCCATGACCTTGTCTAATTGGACACCCTCTGTGACCCTTGGTCATGATGGGGTTCAGGGGTTTTCCTATTTAAATACAAGCACTTTATCTTTGTTTAGTCCTTTTTTGTTGTCCATTCTTATTCAACTTCTAATGTTTATTTTCACTTTTGTTTATGAACATCAAAGTTCTGATGCAATTGAGCTATTCTTCAGTAATGTTTGAAAGTCTTCTATTTCAGTAAAAGTCCATTTCCCCCTATAGCTTATACTTAGTTTTCCTAGGTAAGTTATTCTGGGATACAAGTCCACATCTTTTTTCTTCTTGAATATCATAATCCAAGTTTTAGTAGATGCTAATTCTTGTGTGATCCTGACTGTGGCTTCTCTATATGTGAATTGCTTCTTTCTGCTAGCAGTATATTTTCTTTGACCTGGAAACTTTGGGTTTTGCTATGTTTCTTGGAGTTTCTTTTGGGGGTTTCTTTGGGGTTTCTTTTGGGGGTTTCATTTTGGGGTTTCAGGAGGTGACTTCTAGATTCTTTCTATTTACACTTTACCTTCTGGTTCTAATACATGCTGATATTTTTCCCTGTTAAATGATGTCAAGCCTTTTTTTGGGTTACACTGTTAAAATAGTAAATAAAATGATTCTTATTTTTTTAATCCTTGATCTGCTTTTCAAGTCAGTTGTTTTTGTAATGAGATATTATATACTTGCTTCCTTATTTTTTCACTCTTAGTATTTCTTGATGCTTCATACAGACATTGGTTTCTATTTTGTCCATTCCAATTTCCAAGTACTTTGTTGCTGGAACAATATTTAGTAGATCTTGTGCCAAGTTGTTATTTTCCTTTCCAACTCCTTCTTCCATACTTCATATTTCCTTTTCATTTTTTTTCCCTCAAGCACTCTCATTTCATTTATTAAAAACACATTTCATCTCCTTTAAAATATTCTTGTTATAAATATTTCATGAATTTAAATTGATTTTTTCCAAGTTGTACTTTTCTTTGTGGCTCTACTTTTAAATATTTTGGAAATATTCTCCTATTGTGTGTTTGTATGTTGACCTTCTCTGCCACCATAATACCTATTAATGGTGAAATATTTTTCAAATTCTTTCAAACTACTTTGTGCCTTCAGATTGATGTTATGGCTGGGCTCTATAACACTTCTAGAGGAAACTTCTGGGTTGCTAATATTAGTACTTTCTTAGGGTAGAATTTCAAGGACAGGCTTACTGCCTGAATGATTTTAATGTTTCAAAAACTGTCTGATCCAGTGAAAAGTAGGATTGCTGCCACCTAATCTCATCTTTGTAATTTCTTAACCTGGATTTAGCTCCTTGCAATCAACTGGAAAGCTCTGTTACTTCAGATTGGCAGAACTATAGATTCTCCTTTGAGATATATACATGTACACATACATATCTATGTATCTATCTATCTATACACATGCACACATGTGTATGTGTCTATAAAGACTTATATCAAATATGAATATATACACACATACATAAGTATTATAAACATATAATCACACATATACATACATACATGTATACATACATATGCATAAACATCCCCATATATACAATGAATGCAAATAGTTATCATATAATTTAAAGAAGGAAACATTTTCAAGTGAAAGATGGTACCTACATTGTAGTTTGATAGTTGAGAAGGATTATATGAAAAAGAAACAGTGTGTGAGTGTTTTTCAAGCATGGAAAATGAGAAATTCAAATATAGAAAAGTGCATGATGGAATGTTCTATGTAAGAATCATAGAAGAGAACTTCCAGGGCACATGATTATCAAGATGGATGATTAAGAACTTTATCTGAGGGGGTGGAGCCAAGATGGCGACTGGAAAGCAGTAACTGG
>JAQQSZ010017662.1:0-10749 GCA_028646595.1 Phalanger gymnotis | reverse complement strand
CTATATCTTTCCCTCCAACCCATCCCCCCACTCCTGTTCATATTTTTCTCTCTTATTTCACTCTGTCCCTCCTCATCAGGGTTTTGCTTCTGACCACCACCTCCCTCAAATAGCCCTTCCTTGTATCTGCCCCACTCCCTTTTCTTTCCCATTTCCCCTACTACTTTGTCCTCCCTTCTGTGTTCCCTTCTATCCACTCCTTCTATTTTCTTTCCCCTCTCTCTTCTTACTTTCCTATAAGGTAAGATAAATTTCTATGCCCGACTGAGTGTGTATGTTATTCCCAATTTGAACCAAATTTGATGAGAGTTAGGTTCAAACAATGCTCACCCCTCCCCTCTTTCCCTCTTATGTGATAGATTTTTTCTGCCTCTTCATGTCATGTAATTTACTCCATTTTGCCTCCCCTTTTCTCTTCTCCCAATACAATCTTTTTTTCAACCTTTATGTTTTTATATCATCACCTCAAAATCAACCTATGCCCATACCCTCTGTCTATGCATGCCTCTTCTAAGCCCTAATAAAGATATAGCTCTCAAGAGTTACAAGTATCACCTTCCTGCACAGGGATGTAAACAGTTTAACCTTATTGAATAACATGTTTTCTTTTTCTTTCCTGTTTACCTTTTTATGCTTCTCTTGAGTCATGTATTTGAAGATGAAATGTTCAACTCTGGTATTTTCATCAGGAATGACTGAAAGTCTCCTATTTCACTGAATGTCCATCATTTGCCCTGAAAGATTATGCTTAATTTTCTTGGGTAGTTGATCACTGGTTGTAATCTAAGCTCCTTTGCCATCCAGAATATCATATTCTAAGACCTCTGACCCTTTAATTTAGAAGCTACTAAAGTCTCTGTAATCCTGACTGTGGCCCCACAATATTTAATATTTTTTCTTTCTGGCTCCTTGCAGAACTTTCTTCTTAATCTGATAATTCTGGAATTTGACTTCAGTATTCCTTGGACTTTTAATTTTGGGGTCTTTTTCTGGAGGTAATTGGTGGACTCTTTCAATGACTATTTTACTCTCTGGTTCAAGGTTATCAGGGCAGTTTTCCTTCATAATCTCTTGAAAGATGTTACACAGGCTCACTATTTTATCATGGCCTTCAGGTAGTCCAATAATTCTTAAATTATCTCTTCTGGATCTATTTTCCATGTCATTTGTTTTTCCAATGAGGTATTTTATATTTTCTTCTATTTTTTAATTATTTTGATTTTGTTTGACTGATTATTTCTCATAGTCATTAGCTTCCATTTGTCCTATTCTAACTTACAGGGAATTATTTTCTTTAGTTAGCTTTTGTACCTCTGTTTCCATTTGGCCAATTCTACTTTTTAAGGAGTTGGCCAATTGTATTTTATAAGGAATTTTTTTCAGTCATTTTTGTCTTTCTTTTCCCAAGTTGTTGACTCTCTTTTGCATACCTCTCATTTTTTTCCCAATTTTTCTTCTACTTTTCTTATTTAATTTTAAAAATCTTTTTTGGGCTCTAACCAATTCATATTCTTCTTGAAATTTTCCTTGTAGGCACAATGACAATGTTGTTCTTTTGTGAGTTTGTGTTTTTATCTTTCCTGTCACCATTGAAACTCTCTATGGTCAATGTTCCTTTTTGCCTGTTTCACATATTTTTTTTCTTTTTTCCTGGCTTTTAAAGTTGATCTTTGCTTTTGGGCTACTCCGGGAGCACTTTCCCAAGCTTCTTGGGCTGGGAGGCAGAGGCCTTGTCACTGGCTTTGTTTGCTAGGGCCAGGTGCTTGCAGCTTGCTCATTGCACTGGGTTGGCCTGGCCAAGTTGTTCCTGTTGCTGCCTGATTTCTAGAGCTGGCAGTTTGCCTCCTGTGCTAAGGCTGAAGGCCTCACAGCTGGCTTTTTGTGACACTAGCCTGCTGAGCCAGGAAAAAAAGGTCCCAGGGGCTGATCTGTGCTCCAAGAACCTCCTGCTGTCTTTTCAGGAAACTGTTTGATCTGGGCTGCACTCCCCTTTTACCCAAGTGAGAGTCCTTCTAAATTATAAGTGAGAAAATTGTTTCACTACATCCTTTTGTAGCTTCTCTCACTCCAGAATCCATTTAGAAGCTTTATTTAAATTTTGCTTCTGAGGAAAACTGGGGAGACCTCAGGAAACTTCCTGGCTTCTCTCAGCCATCTTGCCCCCCTCCCCACCATATGATTTCTAAAGTGGCTTTCAACCAAGTAAAAAAGAAATTGATTACAACATATGCACGAATGGTATGTATGTAGTGGGAAGGGGAAGGAAAAAGATAATTCCAATGAATCTTATTTGGAATCAAGTAATAAAACCACAGTGAAAATAAAATTATAAAATCCAGTTTTATAACAGTTGTGTAGAACTCAGCTCACGTTCAGAAGATTCACAATCATAGTAATCCAAAAATAGAGTAGATTTCCATCTCAAAATAGCATACATTGTCTGCCTTAATATAGATCATGCCATTCACATTGATTACAATTTGTATTCTAGGTGATATTACCCAGCATGGGATTGGATATACCAATATTTCTATCTCCTCATCTTTCAGGAGACAATGCTTTCCAGCATTTCTCAATATATCAAGGCATGACATGACAGAGTAAAGGATTAAATCAGAACAGATGTGTTAATTCTTTAATGCAATCTCTCTTCCAGCTTTGGTGTACAGAGGAAGCAGAATGAGAACATGTGTCTTGTTTGCCTATTGAATGCATCATCCCTTCTTACAGATGAAGAATTGTCCTGGGTGCATATATCCACTTAGGAACATGGCACTAAAGCACAGAAAAATTGTGACAAAATGGAAGTTGATGATAGCACACCTTTTTATAAGTCCTAAAAGTATTAACAAAGCTTTTAAACATGCCTAAATAGAAGCATTTATATACCAAAAGATGCTGATTCCTTCAGAAACATTTACCACATTAAAATTTAAATGAATTACACTTAAAATGTGTTTGGTAATATATATCTATTTTTAAAGAGATTTAATAAATTTTTTTGATGATTCCATTACTTTTGCAAACACACACACACACAAATAAAGTTCTTCCCAGATCATCCAATTGCTAACAATGATGAAGGATGGTCGTGGTGTGGAGGACTATTATAGATAGTACCATGATTTTGTGTGTATAATATCATTAAGGTCTTGATCACTTTTGTTTCATTTGGTTTGATATGGTGTGGTTCAGTTTTTTGGATGCTTGCTTCAGTTTTTCACTTCACATTTCTTGCAGATATTTGGCCAATACCTGCCAGATAACATCTGTCAAATGAGTTGTCCCACTTCCCAGTGAGAAAGTGCCTAAATAACTAAAGCCTCCATGACAATTAGGCCGTACTAGTCCCTGGTTTGGTGCCCTAAACAAAAACATCTCTCAAGGAATTGTCGTGGGGAAACTGATCTCTGCTGGCCCATTTCAAGATATTTTGGTGTGCAGAATCTTATAGAGATGCTAATTATTCAAGCCACTTAAATTTCATTTGTTGGTGATTTGGCAACTTTTGGAGCATGGGATTCACTTTAAAAACTTAAAGGAATGAAAAGTCATTTCTCATGCCCCAGAGAAATGATCTGACTGATTAAGGATTGGGCATTATGCCATCACGACAGATGGGTGAGGGTGTTGGCCACCAAGAAACAACAAGTATTCCTCAAGTGTGAATATTGATGTCAAGACCTAAGAAAAAAGACATTTAACAGGGGTTCATTTCTGACTTCATAGTCAGGCAGGGTCCAGAATATGTCACAAGCCATTATCAGTAGATCAAATTGACTATGAAATTGAAGGACATGGTTCTATGAGTTTTTGTGTATCCTAGGTAGGGAATGCTTACCCTCTTCACTTCTGCCTCTTAGAAAATCTAATTTCCTTTAATTTCAGCTCAAGTACTTCCTTTCAAATAAGTCCTTTCCTCAGTCTCCTCAATTGTTTGTCCTCCAATTCTTTTCATTATACATGTATGTATATCTCTATACTATGTCTTCTCTGACTCACACTTATATTAAATAGCTTACACAAGAAAAAAGCCATATGTAAGGATATTTCAACTTAGTTATAATGTTTGCTTTCATATACATATGTATACATACATACATATGCATATGTATGTATACATATGTATATGAAAGCAAACATTGTATATGTATGTATGTATATATGTATATGAAAGCAAACATTGTATATGTATGTATATATATATATGTATATGAAAGCAAACATTTTAACTAAGTTGAAATATCCTTACATATGGCTTTTTTCTTGTGTAAGCTATTTAATATAAGTGTAATATAATATATATATGTATATACATATATACATATATACATATACATATGTATATACATATATACATATACTGCAGCTTTGTTGGCACATTATGATTGAACTTAATTTGCCATGGGATCTTGTCATTTCAATCTAATATTCTTCTCCTGGATGTTGCTTTGCAGTGATGTTTAAATGCCCAAGCCTAGTGCCAACATTGAATAGAGTGTAGCAAACTGTCCACCCTATCTCAAGTTTAATGAAAAAGAGGAAACCACTGAACTGTCCCTGGCTCCTCTCTGAGTTTTTATTTACATAAGCTCGGCAAGTTCCTCAGGTTCATCAACTAAACTCAAGCTAGACTGGACTGGATTGCTGCCATCTCCATTTCTCTGCCCAATGTCAATGGATACCATCGATCATGAAACTACCTCTCAAAAAACAGCATCATCACAGGGCTCACTGCCAATATCAGAAAACCAAAAATAGATCTCAACGAAATAATTCTAGTCTCTTTTCTTTTAGCAATAAAAGTTTTCTATTAGGAATATAAATAAAATAACCTGTAGGGTTTGTGATGGTAGGCTTTGACAAAGTTTTACTATCTGGAAAATTCCTTCTTACTTCCTTCTTTCTTTCTTTCCTTTCTCTTCACTCTTTGCTGCCTTCCTAGCTTTCTACCTTCCTGCCTTCCCTTTTCTTCCTTCCTGCCTTCCTTTTCTTCCTTCCCTCCTTCCTTCTTTCCTTCTTTCCTTCCTTCCTACCTTCCTTCCTTCATTTTTCATTCCTTCTTTCTTTCCTTCTTTCCTTTCTTCCTTCTTTCTTTCCTTCCTTTCCTCTATCCTTCCTTCCTTCATCATCATCACCATTGTCATATGTCTCTTTTTCTGTCTCTTTTGTCTCTCTGTCTCTGTTTCAGTCTTAAATTGTCTTTTTCTGTGTCTCTGTATCTGTAGCTCTATGCCTCTCTTTCTCTCTCTTCATTCCTCCTAATCGCAGCAATAACTCTAATAGGTGTACAACTTCTTAGATATGTATATCCCTTTCAACTATCCACACTTCAATCTGTTCATTCATTTTTAGCCATTATTAATTGATGTCCTTCTATAAGCTCATTATTTTCTACAAGATATCTGGCCAAAGTAAGGTGAAATCTTCCATGAATTCATTCAACATTGTGAGGACATCAAATGAGCACTAAGATTTCCCACGTGTTGTCCTTCACTGTTACGATATGACCAGTCCAATTTCTTTTAAAGATATGTGTGACTGAATAGTAGTAAATTACAATGAATCAAGGAAAGCTAAAAAAGAACCCCAGAAATATAGATGCATATTTTAAACACCTCTTTTAAGACCTCATGAGAAGGAAACCCTATTACATTTTATTTTTATATTAAATATTTAAGCAATAACAGATTGAGGGACACTTATGTCAACATGGTAGCCCTTCAGAATATGTTCAAGTCATGGAATAACCCCAACCAAAAAAGATAGACTTGAAAAATGTCTTTGATTAGTAAATAATATCTCCAGCTGAGTTATTTTCCTTTGCTATACTTGTGCTTCATGTAATGTGGAAGAAAATTGATATTTGCATCTACTGTTATGTTTTTGCTGTAGTTTTAATATTTAAGATTAATTTAAAAGAGAAATGGTATGGCAATGGGAATGTTCATCTTTATTTTTATCCCTCTCTCTTCCTATTAGTTTTCCAAAGAGTAGAGAAGAAGATAAAAAACTAAGTTTTTATCTATTTCATGAAATTATTTTTCTGTTAATTTGGCTTCTTTTCCCCTATATTAGTAAGTCTACCCTCTGCAATCAAGAATTCTTCAATTGTTTTCCCAGATGATCCTTACTGATTTGTGTTGCTTATAAGTGTATTTTAATTCTCTAATGTTTATTTCTTTCATTAATGAAGCCCTGAAATGCTGAATCAGATCCAACTTCAGCCTAACAGATGATCTTCCAGTTTTGAGTATTTTCAAATGAAATTAATTTTGCTGAAGTAAGAATGGATTGAAAAATAAATACCATAATAATAAAACCCACCAGGAATAATATTCAAGAATTTGCAGGTGGCATTAATCAAAGAGAGTTATATTTTGAGAGTGTCAACATGTGGAGGTCTGAAAAATATATCCATTTATTTCCTATAAGCTTTTATTTTCATGAAAACACTTTAGATTCATTTTGAATCAGTAAGCATTTTCCAGATTGGAAACATACACAGCCACAAGACACTTTGGGGAAATAATATTCTTTCCCTATCCCTTTACTGCCCTCCAAAGATCTAGTTCTTGTGAAGGTGTTTTGTAGGCATTTTGATCATAATATTAAAGTTAGTATTTATTTAAAAATGTTGAGGAAAGGGATTTTCATTAATAGAAATCACATTGTGTTGTAAGGTGTTTCTTCCCTTTTGAATATTCTCTGTGGAAAGGGGTGGACTTAACAAGTAGAAATGATCTCATCAGATTTTAGTAGAAGGGCCTTAAGATTCTTTTGAATCCCGCCTCTTCATCCATATGAAGAAACTAAGGCCCAGAAAACACTAAAACCTCCTACCAATCTACTGTTCTTTAAATTATGTTGACATAACTGAGGACCAGGGAAAGCAAAGGGAATGCCTTAAGATAGTGAAATGGTCACAAAACCAACCTTAGAACCCAGATCTCTTTCTTACTAATCCATTGTTCTAATCTTTATATTATATTGTTTAGGATATAATCTCAAGAAAACATTTAAATATTCTTTTCTTCTTTACTTCCTTATGTTCCATTAATAAGTATTATCTTTAATTATTTGGAAATAACTTGGGGATGTTACTGCTATTTTTCATAATTGTTATTTATGAAAACTGACTTGGTATGAATTAAAATAGCACTGTGCAGTATAGGATAAATAATTTGGTTCTATGGCAAAAGCAATGAAAATGGAGTCATAGAAGGCAAGGATTCAATCCAATTCATCCATTTATTAAATGTTTTAACTTAGATACTTTATTTTCCATAAGGAGTTTGCATGTTACAGGTAAAAAAAAAAAGAGCTGACTCTGGTATCATACAATGACCTTGATTCAAATACTATCTATAATGATTACTACCAGTGTAACCTTGAGCAAGTCACCTAATCTTCCTGAGTCTCAGTTTCTCAATATGTAAAAATAAGAGGATTGGGCCAGATGGTGTCTGATAACCCTTTTAGCTTTCCATAAAGAACTTGTGATCTCTTTCTGACATTCAACTTAATTTATAAAATAAAGGAGAGATAACTCCCAAAACACTTAGATTTCTTGTAGCTTGACCACCAATGTTTCTACAAAATGATGTTTCATTTTCATGATTACAGATAAGATGATTAGTAATTAGTGTATTTGCACATTTATTTGTTTCATATAATGCATGTGAATTTTGATATGAAGCTGCTTATGGAATCATTTAGACTCACAATTTCTTTGGGAGTTGTGGGACAAGAGACCAACTATAAACAAAATACTTTGATAAGGGCTAAAATTCTAAAGACAAAATTAATTATTCCTTGTCCTCAAGGATTTTATATTGTATCTGAAGTATTCAAAATTTATTGAGATAAGCAAATGAGAGATACTGGTAGGAGAGAAAGAATACCAATAAATTATAGGATCAGGTAAGGTTTCACCTAGGTGGTAGGATCTGAGCTGAACGTTGAAAAAAGTGAGTGAGTCTAACAAGCTGAGGTGAGAAGGAAAGGAATTTTAAGCATGTGATGCAGCTTGCTGAAATAGGCCGAGAAGGAAAATAGAGTGTATGTTTGGGGGATAGCTAGTAGGCCACTTTGACTGTAATCTAGGGAAAGATTCACTTGGAAGCCTGAATTGTAGGTGTGTTTAAATGTCAAATTGATTAGTGTGTATTTTGTTCTAGAAGCAATAAAAAGCACTATTGCTTTTGAAACAGGATAGTAAGATCTGTGACATAGGAATTTAACTTCACAGTTGTTTCAAGACTTCATTGGAAAGGAGCAGGCTCAATACCAGGAAAACAATTATTTGCAAGAGATTTGACAAGTCTTAGAGCCCAACCTCTTCATTTTATAGATAAGAAAACTGAGGACCTGTCATTTGAGGAGACTCTCTTATATTCATACTGTTAGTAAAGAGCAAAGGTGGTATTTGAACTCAGGTTATCACACCCTAAAGCCAATATTCTTTCCACAATACTAGCTAAACCTCAATGGACAGTCTGTTGTGATAGCCGGTTAACATGTCATATATAGATCGTGGTGAACCTCTTCCCCATTAAGTAATACTATACCCATCCCAACCTAAAACAATTTAATTATTTTCTTTACTGCAGTCTCAAAATTTTGTCTGTCCTTCAGAGGAATCAGGATTCAAAGGAATATCAGCAGGTATTGCTGCAAAATAAATGGTCTAAGTTCTCCATCATTTAAAGAGCCAACTTCTGATTATCTGAGTATTGGAAGCCAGAGCTTGAGTGGAAATATGTGCAATTTTACAAAGTGTGTACAATTGAGAGTTGATTTTAATTAGTTATTTTATAATGATTAAGCAAAATCTGAGGTGCTGTTTTCTGGACAGTCTGCTTCCTATGAATACCAATGATTTCTACATTTGTATTCATTGTTATGAATCTAAAAATTTATTTAAGGCAGTCACATGAATAGAATAGGAAAAAAATTCCCTGCAGAATCTGATAGATGAAAATAGGCAACACTCTGTTCTGAAAAATTTGAGACAAGATATATGTCATTGGGGAAGTTCGAATTGTGCATAACAAAAGTCAGCTCCCTTGGAATGGATAGAATGCAATGCAGAGAGTGTAGGGTTTATTTCTAGAAATCTATTTAATGGGTGACTTCCCCCTCCCCTCCCCACACATACCTTTTTTAATATATAAGTAAAACAGTTTTTAGTTTTTCTCCTAAATAGGGAAAGCTATGTGAAAGGATTAACTGACCCTTATAATAGCCTGATAATGGTCAAGTTTTTTTTTTTAATTCTGTTTAGAAACATTTTTTTAGAGTTATAGATTTCAGCTATCATTAAAAGCCAAAGTAGAAATCTTTTCAAAGATGTCTTGGTAATTACAGAAGAAAGAAGAATTGGGTAACATTTACCTAGAATATAAATTTCTCTCTTCTGATTTTCCCCAAATCCTGTAATTTAATGTTGCCCAGGGAGGAAAGCAAGTTAGTTTTGTTTTTGTTTTTACAAAGAAAACAGCAAGAATTTTTAATATTGTCATTTTATTCACAGAAAGAAAAAAAAAACAGTTGAATCAAAAATGTTCATAAAGATGGTTCTGATTTGGTAATTTATTGAAACATCTGGTCCGCACTACACCAGAAAAATGTTCCCACATGGTGTAAGCCAATGGATTTTAATGACTCTTAATATAAGTCAAGATTTATATTTTTTAAATATCAGAAAACATATACTACACACTGGCCAAATTGCAATATATTGACATGCTCTCTGCTATCTGCTGGCACTTAGTAACCTGGCAGTTTGGTAGAGCAACTAAGCAATTCTCCATACCCATCCCTTCCTTGCTAAAACACTTGTAGTATTTTTTTGCTTTTTTTGGTGCCAGATATTATTGGTTTGAGGTCTGTCTCCTTGGATTTTGCTAATAGTGATTCCTTAATATTGTGAGAGTGAGAGTTTCTGCAATTTTATTTTCATCCATTTGAATCAACAGGTGGCACTGTTAATATGAGATAACACCATGAGCTGTTGTCTGCAAATGATGTTGACAAAATTCTTCCCAGTCCTTACACAATGTAATAAGTTCAATATTTCACATTTACATAATGCTTTCACTGTGAATTGCTCCAAGCACTATAAAGTCGTATTTCGCACATCATCTTTCTGAGATAATTAGGTACATTCAAATGAAAACGCTCTCATCACAAAGAAGAAAGAGTTCTAGAGAGGTAACTGAACTCCTACCCTTCTGGGTCCACTAATCTGAGGGGTGGCATATGTGATCTGAATGTCAAAACAAAGTGAGTAGGAGGAGGTGGAAGCAAAGATTAAAGAGCAGTGGAAGAATAGTGGAGTGTGTTACCTGGAGATTCCTTTATATTTACAATTTGAGGAAGCAAAAGAAGGCAGAACTACCAAAAATAGATCAAAATAGGTCAAAAGAGAGATTCACCAACTACAAGGCAGCTATTCTATTTTATATCTATTAGAATTAAATACAAATTTAACTTGAAAAAGCAAAGGAGGAGCTTACATATCTATATCTACATATTGAAAAAAGTAAGATGAACTATGAACAATGAAGGTTAAATTATTTCCTGCTAAAGATGAAAGGCAGGGATAGGATGTATGTACAAATACAGACCTATAACTATATCTATATGTGCTTCCATGTGTATGTATGTGTATTTCTACAGACATACCTCAGAGATATTATGGGTTCACTTCCAGATCACCCCAACAAAGCTAATGTCACAAAAAGG
>JAQQSZ010017661.1:0-10749 GCA_028646595.1 Phalanger gymnotis | reverse complement strand
GACAAAGAAGACCAAAACATACAGCCAGAAGAAGTCAACAAAGTCAAAGAGCCTACATCAAAAGTCTCCAAGAAAAACATGAACTGGTCTCAGGCCATGGAAGAGCTCAAAAAGGATTTGGAAAAGCAAGTTAGAGAAGTAGAGGAAAAATTGGGAAGAGAAATGAGAAGGATGAGAGAAAACCATGAAAAACAAGTCAATGACTGGCTAAAGGAGACCCAAGAAAATACTGAAGAAAATGACACCTTAAAATATAAACTAACTCAAATGTCAAAAGAGCTCCAAAAAGGAGATCGAAAAGGGGGGATGATAGAAGGGAGGACAGATGGGGGAGGCGGTAATCAAAAATAAACACTTTCGAAAAGGGACAGGGTCAAGGGAGAAAACTGGATAAAGGGGGATAGGTTAGGAAGGAGCAAAATATAGTTAGTCTTTCACAACATGAGTATTGTGGAAAGGTTTTACATAATGATATGCATGTGGCCTATGTTGAATTGCTTGACTTCCTAGGGGAAGGTGGGTGGGAAGGGAAGAGGGGAGAGCATTTGGAACTCAAAGTTTTAAAAATGGATGTTAAAAAACAAACAAAAAAAAAAAGTTTTTGCATGCAACTAGAAAATAAGATACACAGGAAATGGGGCATAGAAATCTATCTTGTCCTACAAGAATGTGAGGGAAAAGGGGATGGTGGGGAGTGGGGTGACAGAAGGGAGGGCTGACTGGGGAATGGGGCAATGAGAATATATGCTATCTGGGAGTGGGGGGGAGGGTAGAAAATTTGTAATTCAAAATCTTGTGGAAATCAGTGCTGAAAACTAAAAATATTAAATAAATAATTTTTTTAAAAAGAGAAAGCGGTCAAGAAGTACACTAAAAACAGAATAACCTCACAACTACTTCAAGCTGAGCCTCAGAGGGAAATGTGGCTTGGCCACAAGAACTACAAGATTACCTGGAAGAAATGAAACAAAAGGTGAAGAAAAAGTGGAATTGTTAAGTGAATTAAGTGCCTTCCAAGAAAGTATTAAAAGAATAAATAGCTTTCAAAAGAAGATTGCAAACCTCACCCAAGTGATGGATTTCTTAAAAATCACAGATGGAATAAAGAGAACTCAGTGATTCCAGGAGACAAAAATAAATGTTAGAACAAAATCAAATGGCTGAAAAAGAGAGAAGAAAATATAAGGTATATTTTGTCAAACACAACTGATCTAGAAAATAGGTCAAGTATAAATCATTTACGAACTATTAGACTCCTCAAAAATTATAAAGAAATAAAAAAAACCCTAGATACCACATTTCAGTAAATCACAAATGAAAAGTGCCCAGGTCTATCAGAATCAGGGGGGCAAAGGGCAAATACAAAGACTCTACCAGGTACCTTCAGGAAGTAACACCAAACTGAAAATACCAAGAATTGTTACAAAAATCCAGAGCTTTCAAGACAAAGAACAAAAATATTGCAAGTAACCAGAAAGAAAGAGTTCAAATATCAAGAGACCAGAGTCAGGATTATATGTAAATACTTAGAAGCAACTATTATAACTGTGAGAAAATCTTGGAATATGCTTTTCCAAAAAGGCAACAGACAAAAGTTTACAACCAAGAATAATTTACCCTGCAATACTGAATATAATCCTACCAGGAAGGGGTTGGAGGGGTGGGGAGAAGAGAATGGATTGTTAATGGAATAGAGGACTTTCAAGCATTCCTGATGAAAAAGATCAGAGCTGAGCAGATACCATGAAATGCAAACACAGGAGTCAAGAGAAACCTAGAAAGGTAAATACAGTTGAGCAATGAGAAGCTGTTAAACAATGATGAAATTGCTTACATTCTAACAGGTAGAAGAGACAAGTGTCCTTTCTGAACCTTAATGTTTTCAAGGGTCACAGAAGGAAGAAAGTTAAGACAAACTAGAAGGCCTGAGGGTGGTTTTATGCTTTTCTGATGTTAAGAAAAAGGAATATAGTAGGGATGAAATGAGGAAGAAGGGGATGGAACTTAATATTTTTCATAAGTTGGTGTGAGAGAAGAATATACAAATGTGGAGGAAGGGGTTGGGGAGAGTGAATATCACATGAACCTACTCTTATCTGAACCATAAAAAGCAGAATTAACAATGCACATATATAGTCTTGTATAGAAATGCGTTAACCTCAGCAAACAAGCAGGGGCAGAGATGAATGTAGGACTGAATAACTGCAGCAAGAAAAACAAAGAGTAGGTTGTAAAAGGAGGGTTGGGGATTAGAAGAACAGAAAGAAAGGGTAAAAAACCTGTATGAGTGAGAGGAAAAAAGAGAGAAGCGGGGCGGAAGCAGATCACTTTAATTATAGTGATCTAATGTTCACAACTTTCTTTTTCTTTAACCATGTTCTTCTTTAAAGGTAATGCGAGTAGTAAAGAGATGAAGAAGTATAAGAGGACATGATGTAGGGAAATACTCACTTAACAATGATCAACTATGAATGTGAATAGGATGAACTTACCCAACAGAATAGATTAGAAAGCAAAATTTAACAATAAGCTGTTTACTAGAGACATACTTGAAACTAAGATTCACTCAGGTTAAAATGAGGACATGAAGCAGAATTTATTCTGCTTCAGGTGGACTCAAAAAAGAGGGGTAGCAAGGCCATAGTAGAAACAAACACGTTTAAAAGATACTTAAAGGGGCATAAATTATGCTTAAAGGCACCAGAGATAACAAAATAACATAAATACATCAAATATACACCATACAGCACAGCGTCTAAGGAAAAGTTATCAAATTAAAGGAGAAAATGGACAGCAAAATTATAATAATTGGGGACCTCAATGTAGCTTTTCAAATCTAGACAAATCTAAAAAAATGTTAAACAAGAAAGGAATTAAATAGCTGCATGGAATTTTGGACAAGTTAGATGTGATAGAGGGATAGCATGGCATAGTGGAGAGAAAGCAGGCCTTGGAATCAGGAAGACCTAGGTTCAAATTCTGCTTCTGACACATACTTGCTGTGTCATCCTGGGCAAGTTGCTGAATTTTCCTTATTTTCTTTTTCTTTTTTAGACTTAAATAACTAAAACTTAAATATACAATAGAGAAAAGAAAAAAAAAGCATGTCATGTGTGTAGCAGAATGTAAGAGAGGATTCAAAATATATAACAATAAATTTTCATTTCAAGGAAGCCTGTATGATACACATTGTGTTGAGAACTGTCCTTTGCTTCCTTCTAAGTTTTCTTTTGTTCTCTGCTGTGTACTTTTTACTTTGTTCTTTTTTCCTTCTTCCTCCCCGACTCCCCCAAAGGCTACAATTAAGTTCAGATATGTTTATATAACAGATATAGATAAATACATATTTATATACACATACACACATATACATACATAGATATATACTTTCCCTAATGAATTCTATTCCTGATCTTTGTTTTTATGTTTGTGTGTATCTCTTATTTCCTATCCCTCTTGATTCCTCTACTTTACTTCTACCCTCTAACTTGCCCTCCTATTACTGAGCCTAACCCCGCCCCACAGGATCCCTCCCTTATCCTCTCATTCCCATAAATCTGAATACCCTTCTATAAACCCCACCCCACCACTGACCTATTTTCTTCCCAAGGATCTCTCCCTTATCCTCCAATTCCCATTAATCTAAACACTCTTCTATATCCTACTTTGACCTATTCCCTCACCCTCCTCTCCTGAGATCCCTCCCTTATACTCTCCCCCCTCCCTATCCCCTTAGTATTTTACTTCTTTCTGAATTTAGAAGACTTTTATACTCTTCTGATGTATATATTGTTCCCTCTTGAATCCAATCCCTACAGCCCTCCTCCCCCATCTAACTCCTCTGTATCAGCTCTTCTTCTCACATCTCATTTATATAAGATAATTACTCTTTTTGGCTGTTCCTAAATGGTTTTACTTTTTAAAGTCGTATCATACTCAGATTTACCCCAGTCTTTCTTATGAACTATCCAATTACTAATAACAATCTTAGACATATGCTTAACATTTTATATACACAAAAGGTAAACAATTTGTCCTTACTGAGTTCCTTATAATCAATCTTTGGTATGTACCTTATATTTCTCTTGGCTCTTGTATGTCAAATTTTCTATTAAGTTCAGGGTTTTTTTTAAACAAAGTTCTGAAAGTCTGACAATTCATCAAATGTCCTTTTATTTCCACTCAAGATTATGCTTGGCTTTTCTGCATATGCTATTTTCAGCTGGAAGCCTAGTTCTTTTGTTCTTTGATACACAGTGTTCTAAGAACTGTGACCTTTCAGTATCACTGGTGCTAGCTTGTGTGATTCTAATTGTGGCACTGCTATATTTGTTTTTTTCTTGTTGCTTGTAATATTTTATCCTTGAGCTGGGAGTTTTGGAATTGGACTATAATATTCCTTGTGGGAGTCTCTTTTAGGTGGTGATTGGTGGACTTTTGTCTATTTCCACTTTCTCTTCTCCTTCTAATGCATCAGAATAATTATTGTATCAAGACTCTTTTTCTGATCATAGCTTTCAGTTAGTTCTATTATGCTTATGTTTTCTCTTCTTGATCGGTTCTCCAGATCAGTTGTTTTTCTTATGAGATGTTTCACAATCTCTTTTTAAAAATTTTTTATATTTTGTTTTCTTATTTCTTGATCTCTTATAACTTTGCTAATTTCCCCTTGCCCAATTCTGATTTTCAAAGAGTTGTTTTCTTAAGATTCTGGATCTCCTTTTCTAACTGGTTGGCTTTCTTTTTATAATCTTCTTGGTTTTTTTGGACTATTCTTATTTTTTTTTAAAAATTTTTCCTCAATCTCTCTCATTTGACTTTTAAAGTCTTTTTAAAGTTCTTCTATGAATTCTTTTTGGGCAGCTGACATTTGACATTACTCTTTGGGGTGGAAGAGGGTTTCTTTGCTTCAACATCCTCTTCTGAAGATGAACCCTGGTCTTCTCTATTCCCATAGTAACAACTCCCTATAGTTGGATTCTTTCTCCTTTGCCTGTGCATTTTTTTTTAAGTAATTGCTTAGTTTTTGTAATCACTTCTAGTCTTGGGGCATGGGGGATGGAGCCTCTGGTCTCAGATCCTCCTTCAGTTCTCCTCTCTGGCCTAGAACCTAAACCAAGACCTCCAGCCTTCTGTAAGTGCCCACAGCCAATGACGTCCCTGCCCAACTGCTTCTGCACTCACTTGGCATATGCTGGTTCCTTCTTGCCCCTGCCATGTCTCTGCAGCACAGCTGGGTCTGGTGTCAGTAGAGGTTCCCTCCATCTTCCCCAGCTCAGATGCCCAATTACCCTTACTGTCCCAGGGGTAAAAGTTTCTGTGGCCGGGGCTGAGGCAGCCTCCCAACCCAGATAATCCCAGAGTTTGCCTCCTGCTGTTTAAGCAGTGCTAATCTGGGGGTGTTTACTCTTCACAGGGACTAAACGTCCTCCTGGGATTTTTCTTCAGATCTTCTCCAATTATACCAGGAAGATGCCTGTTCTGCTCCTACTCTATTTATTTTTAGTGTACTATGTTCCTCCTGAGGTGCTGTTTTTGCTCTTTTGTGAGGGAAAATCTTGAGAGCTTGGAATTTTCTGACCTACTCTGCCATCTTCCCAGAATCCTTCCCCAAGTTACTGAATTTTCCTAGGCCTCTAGGCAACTCTCCGGACTTGATGTTGCAGAGAAGGTGTTGACCTGCATCAGGAGAACCTGAGAACTCCCAACACCAGTGAAATCACAGATCCAATCCTTATTCCAAGATACAATAGATTTCTGGTGATTACTGAATGGAAATAGAAATGAGTATCCACTTTTCTAAGATGTGAATAGTAACTTTATAAAATATTTCCATGTGATTGGGCATAGAAAGCTTAAATGTAAAAAAATGGAACACATCCTTTATTAACAACACTATAAATATGAAGAAAGGATTCAAATGTAAATGGAGACTAAGCAACTTAATGCTCAAGACTGCTGCTATTTGTCCTTTGTTCTTGAAGAGGACCATGACATCAGGGAGGTGATGCCATGACATGGAAGTGAACTGGATTTAAGTGAGGGAGGGTTGTGCAAGGTCACCAGCCTTACTTTCTCCTCCAGAACCATATGGGCCCAGTGGCCAGATACGGATCAGAACAACTGGAGGATGGCCCAGGATGCAGTGAGAGACCTTAGACTTTTCAAGCTAAGGTCTTTAACAGGTCTCAGTGTGACAGAAGCAGCACCCATTCAGTCTTGATTAAGGCTTTGAAAAAAATTAGGCAAAGAATGGCTTCTTTAAAAAAAAAGTAGATCTGGGAGGGGAAGACCCTCAGGGTTTCTGTCCAAAACAGAAACAATTGTTATTTACATTCATTCTGAGCCAATCAGGGACCAAACAGTGACTAATTAGGGCTTGGTCTGGAACCAGAATGATTTAGGATTAAATCTGGTCTTTAAGAGAAAGAAACAAAACACAACAAAAAGTTTCTTCTCTCTCCACAAAGCGTCTCACACTCTCAATGCTAAAGAGGGTCAAGGAACAAATTAAAGAAATAATAGATAATTTCATCAAAGAAAATGACAACAAGACAACATACCAAAACTTTTGGAATGCAACCAAAGCAGAGAGTTGATGATCTAAAGATGTATAAAGAAATACGTAAATGTGTATGTGTATGTATATGTGTGTGTGTATACATACACACACGTGTACACACACAGGTGTGTACATATATACATATATATATGGGGTGTTTTTTTTGGATATGTCAAGGTGTTGATTTATTTTGCTTGACCAAACTTATTTGTCATAAAGGAGAATTAAAAAAAATGGGGGGGGGCCCTTGAGAATTGTGGTGGGAAACAGAGGGACTAATGATAGTGATAAATAGATGATAGTGATGCCAACTTATTAACTATTGTTACTAAAGCCTATTGTCTGTCTTTATGCAAGGAAACTACAATAGGTATTAGAGAACACAAGTATTGCTAAATATATCAACCTGACCTTAGAAGGCAATGTTGTGAAGCAGAAGAGAATAAAAGGAAAACCAAAATTGAAAACAACGTTGGTTTGAGATCAGAAAAGTCTGAGAAGAACTTCATCAGGCAGTCATGCCCAAGACAGGCTGCAGAATAAGCAAAGTGGTTTGCAGGTATCTTTGATAGGTATTAAAGCTTGGTGGCCATTGCCATCTCAACCCTTAAAGCAGCCAGAGTTCTTCATTAGGAATCCCGACTAGTAGAGTAGAGGGTGGCATGTCAGTGATTCAAGTCAGGTTACAGAAATTGTACTGAGCTGACTTCATAGGGAATCTTTTTTTCCCCTCCAAAGACAATTTTATTTTCAGTTCCAAGTTCTCTCCCTCCCTCACCCATCGAGAAAGCAAAAAAGAAGATACCCATTATACACATGAAATCATACAAAACATATTTCCACATTAGCCATACTATGGGGGAAAAAGCAAGAAAAATAAAGAGGAAAAAAATATGCTTTCATCTGTACTCAGAGTTCATCAGTTCTCTATCTGGAGATGGACAATAGTTTTCATTTTAAGTTTTTTGGAACTGACATAGATCTCTGCACTGATCAGAGAGGTTAAGTCTTTCACAGCTTATTTTTACAATATTGCTGTTACTGTGTATATTATTCTCATGGTTTTGTTCAATTCACTTTGCATCAGTTCATAAGTCTTCCCAGATTTCTCTGAAAACACCCCTTCATCATTTCTTATGGCACAACAGCATTCCATCACAACCATATACTGTACGATAATTTGTTCAGCTATCCCTCAAATGATGGGCATCCCCCCAGTTTCCAATTTTTTGACACCACAAAATGAAGTGCTATAAATATTTTTGTGCAAACAGATCCCTTTCCCTTTTCCTTGATTTCTTTGGGGAACAAATTTATTAGTGGTATTGCTGAGTCAAAGGGTAGGCATAGTTCCAAACTGTTTTCCAGAAAGGTCGGACTGGTTCCTAGCTCCACCAACAGCATATCAGTGTATCTATTTTTCCACATCGCCCCCATCATTTGTTATTTAAATTTTCTGTCATCTTAGTCAATATGATGGGTGGAAACTGGTACCTCAAGAATTGTCTGAATTTGCATTTCTCTAATTATTAGTGATTTAGAGCATTTTTTTCATATGGTTACTTATAGCTTTAATTTCTTCTTTTGAAAACTGCCTGTTCCTATCCTTTTACCACTTTTATCAGTTGGGGAATGGCTCATATTTTCATAAATTTGCCACAGTTCCCTATACATTTCAGAAATGAAACCTTTATCAGAGAAACTTGCTATAAAAATTTCCCCTCTAGTTTCCTACTTTTCTACTAATTTTAGCTGTGCAACAGCCTCTTAGTCTATGTGTTTCTGCTCTGCCCTCCTCCAATCTAGTACTCACTTCCTTATCAGATCAATTTTTTTATAACATGAATCTGAAGTTGTCACTCTAGGGCTCAAAATCCCCACTGCCTATTGAATATGAATCCTTTAATTCCTATTCAAACACTCATGTCACTATACTGTTATCATTATACTGACTAAGAACAGTATATAAAGAAAATCTAAACTAATCTCAAAGGCAAAGCAATAATTAATGGAAATATTTTGACTATACAAAGAGAAGGGAAGGAATGAAATGAGGACTAACATAGGCCCTGGAGAAAGAACAGTAAAATTTGCAGTTTGTACATACTCTCCTTTGGATAGGTGAGATCTGAAATGCCAAACTGAAATACTGCTGGAACATCTGGAAACTTTATGAACCTAGAGGCTTCTAATGACATATCCTGTCCTCATAGCAAAAATATTCTGGATTTTGCTTTTTAAAAGATGACCAACAATGTTTTTTTCCCAGGTAAAAGGAGAAAAAGAATAGAAGAACAGATATTAAGAAATTATGAGAACCCAAACAGAAAGCGAAGGGGAAAAAGGAAGTTCAGACCCCTTTTTTCATAGGGATTTGATGCTGCAGACAGCATCAATGCTTAAGAGATGACAGAGTCCCATTCAGAGCCACCTCTACATAAAGCAGAGATTGGACAGATGATAAATGTAGAAGGAGAGAGGAAAGCTGAAGGCTCTCTCAATTAAAGGACTGGAAAGATATGAGCAGTGGAAAATGGAAACTAAAGAAATCCCTTGCCTCCCTACAGGAGTAACCACAACAAGAAAGGGCAGGAGCCCCTTCCTCATTCACTGACAACAGATCAGCAAGGAGACATCAAGGCATGATAGTTAGAGAGCCAGCCGAGAAAACCTGTGCTCATATCCTCTCTATGAAATATATTGGCTGCAGGACCATGGTCATGTCTCCACTATTCCTTAGACATCTGAGCAAATGACGATCTGCATGACAGACAGTTTCCTCTGTGGAGTTCCCTAAACTAATTAAATCATAGATCTAGTTCTAAAATTGATACTCACAGGGTCATAATGTCTAAGACAGGGGTGCAGAACTTGCAGCCTTGAGGCCACAGGTTCCCAACCTCTGGACTAAGAATTCAGATATTATAAGAGTGATAGGGATAATTTTTTTAATCTACTGAAAAATTATATAGAACAAAGAAGGTAGTGAACAAATATTTGCATTAAGATGTGTATTAAAAATCCTCTAAAGTGTTAAAGAGTAAAATATTACTTGCTTTTATTTTGTTATCTTCTATTGAAATTATCTGTGCACGCAGCCAAGCATCTTCCTCTGCATTCACAGCAACCAGCTGTCCAACATACACAGACTGTACTGACGTCACTTTCGGATTCTTACTATAATATTCTTTCATTTCATCCTCCATTAGTTCTTGAGCAGCAGAATAGTCTTTGCCTACATACCTGCATTAGTCATAGGAAAAAGGAGAAAATGAAATAATCCAAATGAGAGTATGTACAAACTGCTAATTTTACTGTTCTTTCTCCAGGGCCTTTGTTAGTCCTCATTTCATTCCTTCCAACAGCAAAAACAAAAAACCTGAGAAGTCTTAAGGAGGATTTACTCACGCCGGTAAAATGCAAACAAACAAGCACATAGAATAAAAAGAAATCTTTAGAGCTGGGACTTCAGAAGCCTTTTGGTTCTTACCCTAAACCCGATTATGAAACTCATCTACAATATCCCTAACGGTAATTCAGTTTCTTCCTTAGAGACTTCCCCAGTGATGAAGTCACTTCCCTTCTGAAACAGTCCAAAAATGTGCTTCCAATGCATCAGGCTATTAACTGGTTCAGAATTCATGACGCACAAAGAAGGAGAGACAGAAAACGTGTTCTAACTAAACATCACTATCAAATTTGAACTAAGTCTAATAGAAGTGATTTTTCATGTGTACAGTGCGAAGAAGCCCAATGGAAATTTGGGGAATCCAGTACCACATGTGAGCAAGGTCAAAAAAAAAGTTCGTTTTGAAAAGCAATTCAATTTTACCAAGAGAAAACAAAGTCTGAAACACACAGAATTTAGCATTTAAGCCCCTATTTAGTGATCCAGTATGAAAAATTACAACAATCTCTTAATTCAGAGATGGTTTGTATTCTGATCAATCTCTGTAAAATGAAATTACTAACATCAAGATCTGTTTTTTCAGGTTAGGGAGAAGCAAAATATAGTTAGTCTTTCACAACATGAGTATTGTGGAAGGGTTATACATAATGATACGCATGTGGCTCATGTTGAATTGCTTGACTTCTTAGGGAGGGTGGATGGGAAGGGAAGAGGGGAGAGAATTTGGAACTCAAGGTTTTAAAAAAATAGATGTTCAGAAGTAAAAAAGTTTTTTTTT
>JAQQSZ010017660.1:0-10749 GCA_028646595.1 Phalanger gymnotis | reverse complement strand
TTGGGACTATAATAATTTCCTTTCCCATGACTGAGTTGCCCAGAGTGATCCTCTGGCCAAGTATTAATGGGCAACTGAATATCCTCTTGGCTATTTTGTACTCAGGATGCAAAGTAACAAGGGTGATAGTCTTAAGTCTTTAGTCCTCTGAGACAATCAAGACAGGATATGTTCAATATCTTATAAGAAAAACTAACTCGACTTATATGGGGGGAGAGGTGGGGTTGGAAGGACAGTAGAGGCAGGGACAAGGTTAGGAAATTATATCCACCACACACCATTTCATAATGCTTGTAAGAATAGGTTTGGTTTTTATGATTTTTTAAAATGGAATTCTCAGCCATCCTCTGTAAATGATACCAGATTCCTTAGAGAACACATTTCTCCTTATGTAGCAATATTATTAAATTGAGGCCTCTTCAGTTTAGTTAGAATCTTTGTAAAAAAGCTTTTCCCATACAGTTTATGTCTATATTCCTGTGCAGAATTCCAAAGGAAAGATAAATTCTGTGCAAAAATGTTTTCTCTCCCCAAAAGCAAGTCACTCCTCCCTACGCACTCTAACCAGCAATGGTGTGACAAAGGTGGCAATACCTAGGTCTAGTACTTAGAGGAGTGATTGTACTTTCTTTTTTCCTTCCCTTACTCCTTCCCTCACCCTTCTCTATTAGCAGATCTGAGTCTGCAGACTTCTGCCTTGCCACAGAGCTTTGGTGTTGTAACACCCTTCCAAGACACTTAACCTAAACCACTCCCCTTACCACTTTGGGAGATGATGGCTGCCTTCCCCCACCTCACCCCTTCCTTTTCCTTTTTATAATTCAAGATAGTTTGCAGAGCCCTAATACAAGAGTCTAGCTTGAGAAACAGCCAGGCTCATTTTTTCTTCCACCATCCCAAGACCTACTACTTGTTCTTCAGTTGTTTCAGTTGTATCTGACTCTTCATGATCTCTATTGTGGTTTTCTTGGCAATGTGACAATTAAAAAGGTTCAAGAGACATAGTTCCTGGGTAATTTTGTCATTTTATTAATAAGGCCAGCATATTATTAATAAAAGGATGGCTATTTGGTCATTTCCCTTATATCAAAGACAATCCTGTGGCAGGCTCACAGTTTATATACACTTCAAAGAGTAGGTGTTCAAGGAGGGGCCGAGAGTGACAGCCTGTTGAAAATATCTCTATACTCAAACCACCTGCAGGATTGGGCTCTCTAGGCAAAAGGATCTATCTCCACTCAAGCTTGAGTAGAACCCAGTGGGCTTCTCCACTTAGATTAAATTCCTTGTAAAGTTGGATGGTGTCTGACTAAGATCAAGGACAGTGAATTCCATCCCATTATCGGTAATATCCTTCAAGGAACTGAACTTCTTCAAATCAGGAATTTGGAAGAAGGGGAGAGCTCTGAATCACCCCAAGATATGGGTTAGTAATAATCATTTCTCTCAGCAAAGATACTGGAGTGGTTCATCATTTCCTTCCAGAGCTCATTTAACAGATGAGGAAACTGAGGCAAACATGGTTAAGTGATTTGCCCATGGTCACACAGCTAGTAAGTGTCTGGGACCGGATTTGAACTGAGGTCTTCCTGATTCCAGGCCTGGCACTCTATCCATTTGGCCACCTAGCTGCCTAAGACCTACCATATTGGCTACCAAAAAAAAAAAATCCTTCAATAAACCTTGCCGGGATCTGTAAATTGTATGTCTATGGCCTCTTTCTACTTTAGAAAGTGATTGCTTGTTACTAAAGGTAGGACATTTTCTAAAGAGGAAAATCTGTTCAATTCTACTTTTCCATTACTTTTTTTTACCCTAAAATAAATTTTTTCAAGCCCACATAAATCATTGGCATTTCTATATATTACTAACAAAGGCCAACAGCAAGAGATAGAAAGAGAAATTCCATTTAAAGTAACTGTAAACAATATAAAACATTTGGCAGTCTATATGCCAAGACAAACCCAGTAACTATATGGACACCATTACAAAAATCTTTTTACACAAATCAAGTCAGATTTAAATAATTGGAAAAACATCAGTAGTTCATGGGTAGGCCAAGCCAATATAATAATAATGACAATTCTACCTAAATTAATTTACTTATTTAGTGCCATACTAAGCAAACTACCAGAAAATTATTTTATAGAACTAGAAAAAATAACAACAAAATTCATCTAAGAGAACAAAAGGTACAGAATGTTAAGGGAATTGTGTGGGATGAAAAACCCTCACCAATTAAGAAAGTTAATTTTTAATAAGGACCCATCTCAGGGTGGGAACAGAAATAAAATTTTATTCAATTCTCGTGAGAATAGGGCGTCCTGTGCCAGAACAGATCTAGCAAGGGAGGCCCCTTACAAGGGGCAAAGCATCAGTAATTATACCTAAGGCAAGAGAATTCCCACCTACCTCTGACCCTTCTCATTATCGGCTGGGAGGCAGGCAGGTTTACAATCTGAGCAGGAAAGGCTAGACAAAAAACCAGGAAATAAAGGCACAGAAAGTACAATTCCCATTCCCTTAGTTAATGATTACAACTGAGGTGACATCTATAAATCTGAAGAAAGTGTTAAACCTGAAAGTTTGGTTGAAGGAAACAACAGGCTAGGTGATAGAGAAATTCATATTACTTACACATTTATTTATTCATTCCCTTTAAACTTAGCGGATACATGCATGCATGGGGTCATACCAAAATCTGACTCCCTGAACAAAGAAATGAATAGGCTTAAATACATTTTTTAGTCACAACACAGCAGCCTGCATTACATCTCTGTTATGACCCCCCATGTATGTTAATCATGATACAAGACAAGGATTTTCCTTAATGGAATAGATTGTAAATACAACAAATCAGATGATTGTCAAGGTGTCAATTGAAATTACAATCCAGGATCTCGCTGTTTAATTTGCCATTAGCATTCCATAACATAGTATATGCCCATAAAATATTAAGATAAGGAAAAGTCACATAATTCAAGATAGTGTCTGGGGTCAAGGTTTTCACCCTTAATGGCCATGGACAGAGGAAAGGAATGCTCCATCTAGGTTTGTTGACATAAGATAGAGACATCTCTGAGCTTACTCAAAGAACAAAGAGACTGTTAGGGTCAGGCTTTTCTTCTGGTTAATCAGTTCAGACTCTGAGTCTTATTGAAATTACAAAAATGATATAAAGTGACATAAAATGTTCCATGAAGGAGAATAGGATAAGGGGAGGGGAGACCCTCTCCATTCTTTTACAGTACTTTTACAGTAAAGGAAAACAGATCACAGAGACCCCATTCTTACTTAGCAAATCTTTAAACCAGAACCAGAAGAAAGAACAAAAAGTTTCAGGGTAAGCTTTCCCAGAGGCTGAGCAATCAGACTCTCACAGCCTCAGCAGAATTTTCTACTTCCCTATTTCCCTATTTCTTGATTTTTAAACATTTCTAAGTATAGATATGAATATATACATATATATATATTTATACATATTTTCCCTGTGAAGTCTTCACATTTTATTTACCTCACGCAGAATTAATGAAAAGAAATTCAAAGGAACATAACCAGATCCAAAACAATATAACAAAGCCGCAATCATCAAAACTACTTGATACCGGCTAAGAAATAGAGTGGTGGATTAGCTTAGGTACTCAAGACACAACAGTCAATGTGATGAGGGTACAGTCTCTGGGAACCCCCTTGAATCTGGAATACAGTCTCTGGGAGCCCCCTTGAACTCTCCTTGAATCTTCCAACTAGATCTGGCCTTCTCCTAAGGCCATAAGCCTTACATTACCATTAGGCCCAAATCTCTACCTAGCTTCAGCCTTTATTGTCCAGCTACTTCCCACCCTTGATACTATCAATATCCATGCCTTCAGATACTTCCCACCCTTAATCTCATTCTGTAGGTTCCTAGACTCTGACCTCATCTCCTCCTCCTCAGACTCCTCCTCAGGATACTCCCTGAAGCCCTCCTTTAGTCACCCCAGACCACTCCTCAATCCCTTTTACAAGCTTTGTGTATATAATCTCCATCTTGCTTCCATGAAGGTACTCAGATTCAATCTACTGAGCATGCAGTCTAGCTCAGTAGATTGAATCTGGCCCACTTGTGAAAACAGGTGTCACAAAGGGTGGGATTTCTTAAGACAACCCATTATGGTGAATCCCTAACAAACTTTGTCTTTTCCCTTGGCTGAGAAGGCTTGAGTTGAATTCTTTCAGCAGGACCCGGCGTGTTGATATTTTGGGGTCACGAGCACCCCTAAAAACCTGTGGTTCCCTACCATCATCGTTTTGCTTAAACCTCTTCGAATAATTATAGCAAAGACTCCAGCTTCTGGGATAAGAGCTCTCTATTTGACAACAACTCCTAGGGAAACAGGAAAATAATAGTATGACAGAAACTAGGTATAGAGCAACATCTTACACCTTATACCAAGATAAAGTCAAAATGGGTACACAATAGACATAAAGGGTCACACTACAAACAAATTAGGAGAGCAAGGAATAGTTAACCTGTCAGATGTATGGAGAACAGAAGAATTTATAACCAAACGATGACGGTGCTACAGTCTCTGACAACCCCCTTGAACTCTCCTTGAATCTTCCCACTGCATCAGGCCTTTGCCTGAGTCCATAAGTCTTTCATTATCACTAGGCCCAAATCTCTGTTACCTTCACATTGCCTCTGGCTACTTCCCACCCTTGATCTCATCAAAATCCCATTCTCTTGGTTTCCGGAGTCTGTCCTCTGGTCATCCCAGTCCCATCAAAAGCCTCCTTAGACTCCTCCTCAAGACCCTCCCTAAACCTCTCCTCTAGTCACTCCAGACTACCTGACTACCCCTCAACTACATCCTTTCTACAATCTTTCTGTATATAAGATCCATCTTACTTCCATGAAGACACTCAGATTCAATCTAGCTCAGTCTAGCTCAGGTTGATCTGGCTCACTGGCATTACAGAGATATAAATGCTAGGATTCCTTAAGAGTGTAGCAAATACGGCGAATCTTTAATAAACTTTATTCTGTTTGGCTGTAAGAAGACTTGTTTCGAATTCATTCAGCAGGACACTGCGTCACTGTTTCAGGGTCCCAAGCACCCCTGAACCCCTAAAACCTCAACGTATGGTTCCCTGACCTCAACAACAAGATATAGAGAAAGTTATAAAATGCAAAATGGATAATTTTGATTACATTAAATTAAAAAGTTTTTGCATTAACAAAGCCAACACGACCAAGGTTGGAAGGGAAGTAGAAAGCTGGGAAACAAGTTTTACAGCAAATGTCTCTGATAAAGGCCTCGCTTCCAAAATATGTAGAGGACTGAGTCAAATCTATAAGAATACAAGTCATTCTCCAATTGACAAATGGTCAAAGGATATGAATAGGCAGTTTTCAGAGGAAGAAATTAAAGCTATGTAAAGTCATGAAAAAAATGCTCTAAAATACTGGATTAGAGAAATGCAAATTAAAACAACTCTGAAGTACCATATCACACCTGTCAATCAGATTGGCTAACATGACAAAACAGGAAAATGATACGTGTTGGAGAAGATGTGGGAAAATTGAAACACTAATGCAGTGTTGGTGGAGTGGCGAATGGATCCCACCATTCTGGAGAGCAATTTGAAACTATGAACAAAGGGCTATAAAGCTGTAGATACCCTTTGATCCAGCAATCTAGGGCTGTATCTCAAATAGATCATTAAAATGTGAAAAGTACCCACATGTACAAAAATGTTTATAGCAGCTCTTTTTGTGGCGGCCAAGAACTGGAAATTGAGGGAATGCCCATCAATTGGAGAATGACTGAACAAGTTATGGTGTATGAATGTAATGGAATACTG
Organism: Phalanger gymnotis; assembly: GCA_028646595.1. NCBI lineage: Eukaryota > Metazoa > Chordata > Mammalia > Diprotodontia > Phalangeridae > Phalanger > Phalanger gymnotis. Next base: position 4,902 of record JAQQSZ010017660.1, on the reverse strand, counting down.
TTGTTCCGTAAGAAATGATGAGCAGGCAGACTTCAGAAAAACCTGCAAAGACTTACATGAACTGATGCTAAGTGAAGTTAGCAGAGCCAGGAGAACATTGTACATAGTAATAGCAATGATATGTGATGACTACCTTTGATAGATTTTGCAATTCTCAGTAATTCAATGACCTAAGACAAATCCAAAACATTCATGAGGGAAAATACTATCCACAGCCAGAGAAAGAACTATGGATTCTGAATGTAGATTGAAGCGTACTATTTTTCCTTTTTTTTTTCTTTCTTATTGTTTTTTTTTCCCCTTTGGTTCCAATTCTTCTTTATAATATGACTTAATGTGGAAATAGGTTAATATGATTATACATGTATGATCAGTATAAGATTGCCCCCCATCCTGGGGTGGGGGGAAGGGAAAGAAGGGGCAGAAAATTTAAAACTCACAATCTTGTAAAGGTGAATGTTGAAAGTTAAAAATAGATGAATAAAAATTTCTTAAAATATTTTTTTCCCAATTAATATTTTACTTTACTGCAACCTCTCTCACTATCAGAAAAACAAACAAAAATCATTATAACAAATATGCATCATCAAGCAAAACAATTTCCCACATTGGCCATATTGAAAAAATTCATATTATATCACTTCTCTGTAAGAAAGTGGGAAGCATACTTAATCAGTCCAGTCATGGTCACCCTGTTAATCAGAATTCTTAGTATATACACTTAGTTATAATTAATTCATAGGCTCAGGAAGGAGGGGGTGTCCTGCCTCAGTGAGTGATAGGGTTTTTGGTGCTTGGCATTGATGGGGTGCTTGGGAGCTTGTGCTTGGACCCTGATTTTAACATCGTATTCCTTCTTAGCCTGAACCCCAATTCTAAAATCCATCTCTCCCTAGCTTGAAAATACTGCCTCTGACAGTTTCTCTCCATCTCAGGGGCAGCATTCCTTAGCAAAAACCCTTATCTCTCCTCCTGATACTTCGGCCAGCTGTGCCTAGCTATAGAATTTATTAGTTTAGACTCCCTATATATTTCTAATTGGCTGTGCACTGGGACATAACAATATTTACTGCCTACTGGCCTTACTGATATGTATCCTAGACATAGTCAAATGTATACTCCCTTACATTAATCTTGACTAACAAGACACTTGATGGAACCAAGCTGGGTATCATCAGGTAGCCATGGCTGCTGGGTGACTTAGCGATGTTTCACAGTCAAAACCACAGCTCCTCCTAGCCCCTCCTTGGGCTATTTCCCAGTGAACTCTGGGTAATAAGCCTGCCCAGTAAATACTAAAAGTGCATGTTCCTTTAAAAACTAACCACGACTTAGCCACTCCTTAATCCTACCCCAAAACAACTAATCAAGACACTTGACAAATGCCCTATGTAAGATATAATTGTGGCCCCCTTAGATTGCAGGTTCCCTAAGAACTCTTGCCGGCTATAAAGCGTAACAATAAACTTTTGCCAACTTGACTTATAAATTGCTTGGGTCCGTGAATTCATTCCAGACGACCTTGCCCTGGGAACTTAGATTTGGGATCCCTGAATCCCTGGGCTTTTCCCCCTCAATAGCATTAAGTAGGACCGTGCTGTCTCAGGAGGCCCTGAAAGTACTCTTTTTATAATTATCATGTGCAGACCCATCTTAGGGTTTTACTAGGGGAGGGTCTTGCCTCTGGGTGAGCGAGTTTGAAAGTAGCTATTCTTTTCTTCATTCATCCAATCATTCTTTCATTTACAAAAGGAGCCCCATAAAATCACTTCTTTTCTCAGGGTAAAACGTGGCATGTCCTGATTTCTGTCATGTGATTCGTGTCCAAAATAAAGTTTTATTGTAACATGGACAGGCCAATTCATTTGTTTAGCTATTGTCCGGACATGGTTTCTGATGCGGATCCCTAAGGATTAAAAATAATATTAAGGGTTGCTTTTTCAGTACCTTGTGAGGCCCCTCCTGAGCCTGAGGGCATCCTAGAATCTCTCCCCTTATCTTGAGTTAGCATATAACTTCTCCCTTATCCTGGACCATGGAATTACTGGTCTCGTGCCCCACCTTGGGTCATAAAATTTCCTTATCTTGTGTCATTCCTTGCCCTCTACCTATCTTGTAAGACTTATCCCATCCCTGAATCTCCAACCCCCATAAGAAATCCTAAAATCATCCTACAGGCTGTATAGCTTTTTGTCTATATAAGTCTGGCCCTTCCCTACATCAGTGCCTTTGTTTAGCTCCTTGCTAAATTTCAGGCCTGCTGCTTTTGTGTCAATAAAGCTCCCAATTGCTATGGAGAAGGTCTAAGTGAATTCTTTCACAATTGATGAACTAGCTCTCCCAACTCTGACCTCATCAGTTTCCAGATACAAATGATAGAGATGAGACATGGGTCTTTGCCATCACAGTGGCAGTTATGGCTGAATAGCACTTTAAATACTATGGCCCATCACTGTTCTGTTGCATTTCATTTATTTGTTTATTACTAGTGTGTGTCCATCATGTTGTAACAACAATGTTGCTAGCAGCTGCTGTGGAGGTGAAAGACCAACAACGAGAGCACAGAGGAGGGCTGCTAGCTCAGGTTCTTTGATCTGTTTTTCTAAGGAAAGCAACTTTAAGCGGTTTGCAGTCTCGCTTTAATTAAACATACATATATCATTCACTTAGTTCAGGGGAAAAAGCCAGCACCCTGAACCTCAGAGAGAATACAAACAGAAATTACAAGCATACATTATATAAACAGAGCAAAAATACCACAAATCAGCAGACAGGCTTCTAGCTGTCTGACCAAGCAGTACATAAACAGTTACCAGAAAGAAAGCAGCAACATGTGGGTTTTTCAAAGTTGGCGGGGCTCTATGACAGCAACCCAGATTCTCATGTGGTCAAATCATCAGACACACTTCTAGGGAGTGAAAGCCCCCAAACAAAGCACCAACCTCAGATCATACACAGCCTTCTCAGGGTCAGAGGGCATCACAACCACTGAACTCAAACCCACATGAACTAGGCTTTCTTGTTTCTGAAGCAGGTCATCAAAGACTCTTCATTCAATCAAAGAAAAAAAAAAAGCAGACTCCACAAAGGCACTTGATTGCCTCAGTGCTGAGAAGCACTCAAACAAAAAACAGCAAAAAGTCCCACTTTGTTTGCCATTACATTTGAAAGGCAAGACTCAAAGGTACTTGATTACCTTAGCATTCCAAAAGAGAAAACAGTAAAAAAAAAAAAAAGACCCACCCTTCTTACCATTACATGTGTCAAAACAAAATAGGAATGGGGAAAAAGTTCCAAGCCTATAACTATTGGATATTTTCCTGTTCTTCACTGGTCCAATCAAGATGGTGTTGTTTCTGCAGGATAAGGCATCAAAAATTACTAGCTAGTTCAATAATTATTAACCAGTTCCAAAACTAGAGAATAGTGCCTCCCTTTCTATAAGAAAATAATTAACCAGAGAGACAGTTTTCATCATCCTTACGAACCATTAAGTTACAGAGTTGCCAATTCAGGAACAGCTTTCACCAGCAAAACCAGAAAGTCAGAAAAGTTTTGAAGCCCACGGAATGGATGTTGAAGGGAAGAGGACGACTGGAAAAGAGCTAGCTGAAATCAGCAAGTCAGGTAGTGAAGGTGGATATAGGATCTACAGGGAAAAATGATCGAGACGTGGGATACAAGTTGGCTGGTACAACAAAGGACATCACGACCAAGCAGGTGTCCAGGGAAATCCAGAAGGATTAAATTGCAAAACCCAAAAGGCCACACTGAAACAGTACAACATAGGACAGTGCATGTTAGTGATCAAAACCATGTGTCAGCAAATGCAATGTAGGAATCTCAAAGAAATTATCTTGCAGATGTCATGAACCTACAGCAGTAGTCGAGAACCAATTCTTTAAAAGTCATCCAAGGGAAAATTAGATAAAATAACAATGACAAATTTGCAATGCCATACATAAAGAGAACTGAGTCAAATTTACAAGAATACAAGTCATTCCCCAATTGATAAATGGTCAAAGGATATGAACAGGCAATGTTCAGAGGAAGAAATAAAAGCTATCTACAATCATATGAAAAAATGTTCTAAATGACTATTGATTAGAGAGATGTGAATCAAAACAACTCTGAGGTACCACCTCACACCTATCAGATTGGCTAAAATGACAAAACAGAAAAATAACAATTGTTGGAGAAGATGCGGGAAAGTTGGGACACTTAATTCATTGTTGGTGGAGCTCATCCAACCATTCTGGAGGGCTATAAAAATGTGATCAGCCTTTGACCCAGTAATACTGCTTCTTGGGGAGGGAGGAGGGAAAATTTAAAATTTATGGAAGTGAAGGTTAAAAAGTGAAAATAAACTAATAGTGAAGAAAAAACCACAAATGTTCATTATGAAGCATAGAGAAAAGAAAAGGTTAAGTATAATGCACGCCATGCTTTTTCTTTTCAGGGTGAGGTTTGTCTTTCTGAGTCGTGGCGGTCCTGTAACTTGAGGAACCTAAAAATTAAGTTTCATTGGATTACATTCATTTGTTTAAATACTGTGTATAGCTGCTTTTGGGTAACAGAATGTTTAATTTTACTTTACTGCTCACCACGGGCTCCCAGGAAGGAAGGGCCAGAAAAACCCCACCAAAACCTAATGCACAGGAAAGGAAATTATTTTCCCTTTCTTGACAGAATGTAGAGAAAAGTAGTCCCAACATTTCCTCTTTGAAAAGAGAGTCATGTAATTAGTCAGGGGAGCTTTGCTCAGGTGAATCAACTCTGGGTATCCTCAATGCATGTCCTTATTGAATTGTCGTCCTGTGATGACTAAGTCGATCTCCTTTTCTTCAGTATGGAATGACTGCAAGTGTCCCATTTCGATCTTCGATCCGAGAGAAACTAGCA
>JAQQSZ010017659.1:0-10749 GCA_028646595.1 Phalanger gymnotis | reverse complement strand
TTTTCTTGCATCACTCTCATTTCTCTTCCCAATTTTTCCTCTACTTCTCTAACTTGCTTTTCCAAATCCTTTTTGAGCTCTTCTGTGGCCTGAGACCAATTCATATTCTTTCTTGGAGGCTTTTGATGTAGGCTCTTTGGCTTTGTTCACTTCTCTTTTCTGTATGTTTTGATCTTTCTTGTCACCAAAAAATATTCTAAAGTCTAGGTCTGAATCTGAGTCTGTTTTTGCTTCCCGTTCATGTTCCCAGCCAACTGCTTGACCCTTGAGCTTTTTGTCAGGGTATGACTGTAGAGTAGAGAGTAGAGAGTACTTTGTCTCAAGCTTTGGGGCTGTGCTGCTGTTTTCAGAGCTACTTGTATACGGCAAGCTCTGCCGCACCAGCATTCCTCCTCCCCCAAGAACCACCAACCAGGACTGTGAGCCAGATCCAAGAAGGCTCTGCACTCCCTCTCTGATTCACTGCTTAAATCCTCCCACTGGGTGGGCCTGGGGCTGGAAGCAACCACAACTGGAGTTCTGGAAGCAGCCACAGAGCTGCACCACCTCCACTGCACTCCTCTTACTCTGATCAAGCAGTTTTTCTACTAACCTGCTCTGTTGTCTTTTGTGTTTGTGGGTTGAGAAGTCTGGTAAGTGCCACAGCTCAATTATTGAGGGCCCTATGGCCTGTTCTGCCCAGCTCCCAGTCTGGTTGGTCCTGGCGCAACCCACTCTGGGCTGTACTCCGCTCCCAGCTCTGTGTGATTGACCCTTCCCAGCAACCATCCAGGCTGTCCTGGGCTGGAGCCCTGCTTCCCTCTGCCATTTTAAGGGTTCCTCAGATCTAGAATTTGTTCATAACCATTTTTTACAGGTGTTTGGAGGGACCTGGGGGAGAGCTTAACCAAGTCCATGCTTTCCAGCTGCCATCTTGGCTCTGCCCCCACACCACTTACTTTAGATGACTGCTGTGAGGAAAGTGCTTTGTGAACTATAAAATTCTGGAGAGATGGGAGATATGCTAAAATAGATAGATGGTTTGGGGCAAGAAGGTTCTGCTGAAATAGAAATCCAATAAATTCCTCCTAGAAATCACCAGGACCCATAAATCCAGCTCTGTCTCTTTAACACCTTTGTGACCCTGGACTAGTTAATGTCTATGACTCTCAGTTTCCCCATCTGTAAAATTAGGTCCTTGGACTTGTTGATCTCTAAGACTCTAAGCTCGAGCTTTTTATGATCGTGTAAAACTGAAGATCACCAGGATATTTTCAACAGAGAAGACCATCTCTGCCCCCTACACCCCTACCCCTTTAAATGTTAAAGCTTAGATATTTTTTCAGGTACTGGTTTTGAGAAGTTCTGGACATTTTTATTCTCTTTTCACAGTAGATAGAGATGTAGTCTTTTGTTTCTCTGCTCTCATATAGAATTCTGTCTTTATATGTTTACCACGTTCCAAATATTATAGTTATTTGGGCATGTGTCATATCTTCCTTTCAAGACCAAGTTTCATTGAGGATTGCACTGTATCATTCACCTTTCTACTTCTTCTACTGCCTAATGTGCATTGCGCATAGTAGGATTGAATGAATGTTGAATCAAGTTTGGGACGCATTTAATATTTCTATCATTTGATTTAATTTTGCTCCATATGGAGAAATCCATTTCCTCATCATGCTATTTTTTTTTCTCTCTTACTTTGCACAACTACTGATACAAATGGGAAACATAATTGAATCATTTCAAAATGGAAACAAATCAAGGCATGTGTATAGTTCTCAAGCAAAAACATGACTTATGTTGGATCGTGTATGGAAACATTCCTAAATTGGGTTGTTGGAGATGGTTGTCCTTTGCAGAGAATTCACAGCCTGAAAACTTTAGTGAGAAAGAATTGGCAGTGGCCTCCAATTCCCTTGTTGGGGCAAACATTTGCTTTCATGTGTTTTAGCCTCTGTGGAGAAATATTTTACCATTCTCCTTTTAAAACAATTTTCCTATTTTGAAAGTGATTTTCAAAGTTAGAAATTCTGCTTCAGCCATAGCCAACTAGTTCTCTTGGGCAGCAGAGGGTGAGGAGGGTGGAACTTGGGAAAGAGGTCTGTGAATAGAAACAGCTATCTTATTATACAAAAGCAGAAACAAAAGCTTTGCAGAGAAATCTGCTTGGCATTCAATACCCCTAGTATTAAAACACACAATGTTTTAATTTCTTTCTTTGCGCATCTTTTTGTGCACCTGAAATAACGTATTTGCATGTGAATGGGGGAAAAGCCAATGTTATATTCCAAGATTCATGAAAAGAAATGAATGATTGTCTCTTTAATTGGGCAAACACCATTTCAGCCACTTTTCTTTATTTTTTTTCAGCCCCAACATCAAGTATAACCCTCTCTTAGTGCCAAGTAGGTGTTTGCCAGATGACAAGCTAAGTGAATCTTTATATTTTATAATCATCTCTCAAGTGGAAAAATTGTTCCAACATCTAGTCATGTGGTATGTACCTGTTTACAAGGCAGACCCTCAGTAAAATTGTGACCTAGGCAGTACGTAGTCCACTTCTATGTGTCTTAACCCTTCCCAAGTTTACTCTGCAAATACGTAGATGTCCTAACTGCAATTATGCCCATCAATTTGGACAATTGTACTCATCTAAAGAAGAGGCAGTAGAGTATGGTGGGATGAATACTAGACTTGGCCAACCCTTATTTCTTCTCCCACAGACTAGTTACTAGACTACTGTAGTTGATTATGCTATCAGCCAGTGGAGAAGGCTCCCTCCTTCTTTGGCATTCCCTCCTTCCTGATTTGATACAGCAGAAAGACCACAGGATTTGGAGTTACACAAAATGGTTTTCAAATGTTGGTTCTGCCACATTCTGCTTGTGACCTTGGCCAAGTCATTTTACTTTGGGCCTCAGTTTCCTCAACCACAAACTGAGCCAGCTGGACTGAAACTCAGAGATCTCTTTGAGATGTAAATCTATGACCATTTGGTCCTCATTCCTACCCCAAGTCCCCAAGGTCTGTTTTCCCCTACCCCATGCCTCAAAGTCTGGGTAGCCCTTGTATAAGATTGCTTGATTTAGAGTAAGAGGATCTTTTATTGGTTTGAAAAACTCAGAAAGTCACTCCTTTTGGGTGGCCTTCATGATGATGTTCTGTCTTTCTGTTATGGAGGAAGACTCTTACATCTTGAGCCTTGTTGGGTATCATAGAAGTAGATGGAAAACAAACATCTGCGAAGTAAAGGCTTCAACATGAATCCTTCAGTTGGTTCCAAATGAAAAGCAAATGTCCTCGAACTGTCAGATTTTGGGCCTTTTATTTATGGTAAAGATGTTTCCCACAGAGTAAAGATAAGTGTGTACGACTTTGCCTAAGTAAACAAGTTGCTTTTGGATAGCAGATAAAACTGGAGAATGAAAGCATTGAACAGATGGGCAGGAAATCTTATTTGTCTGCCTTCAGGTTTATATTATATATTTTGTGGAAAGTGAAGTAACACCCCTATCCTACTCACTCAAATTTGAGGTAGGTGGGTAACCACATTTCCTAAAATTGGCCATTTGGGGAGGATGGTTTATGGCACTTTGAGCAAATGTCCATGTTAGGTGCTAAGTCATTTCCCCAAGGAAACCTCCAAAGGTTTTGTATTGATTAGAGCTGAGATACAGGATAAATATTTTTTATGGGGACAGCAAGAGTCCGAGAATTATCTGAAGCTTCAAAGCTGCCCTCACCTTTGAAAGCTTATGGTATAACTTTAGAGGTGTCACCTGGAAAAGAAATCCTGCCTTTCTCTGAAAAGCACATTCTCTAAAGAGCATGAATGAACACTAATAGCTCACATTTATATAGTGTTTTAAGGTTTACAAAGCATGTTAGAACTATTTCATTTGATCCTCACAACAACCTGGGGAGGTGGGTGCTGTTATTATCTCTATTTTACAAATGAGGAAACTGAGGCAGACAAGGGTTAAGTGACTTGCCAAGGGTCATACAGCTAGTATGTGTCTGAGGCTATGTTTGGTCTCAGGTTTTTCTGACTCCCAAGTCCAGTGCTTTCTCCATTGGGCCACCTAGGTGCCTGAAAGAAGACTCAGGGAGTCTAAGGAAAGACTTACAGAAGTGGGGAACCTGCGGCCTCCAGGTCATCTGTGGCTCTCTAGGTCCTAAAGTGCAGCCCTTTGACCAAATCCAGGTTTTTTGGTCAAAGGGCCACACTTGAGGACCTAGAGGGCCACATGTGGCCATGAAGCCTCAGATTCCCCACCCCTGGACTTGTATAACTAGCCTGGGAGTCAGGAAACCTGGATTCAAGTCTGGCTTCCTTCACTCTCTGGTCTTATTCATTTGAGTAGGTTTAGTCATTACTGCATGCCTGGGGGGAGCCATCCTCAGGTTGTTCCTTGGTGAGAGTGGCTATAATCCCTGCCCTACTTACTTTGAACTAGTTCTGGGTTCAATATCTTGAGTAAGGTTTTCTGCTCCTCGACTCTAGATAGATTGTACAATGTGGGTCTAGCTTTCAAGGACTTTAGGATTCTGTTGAGGGCAGGGTGGGCAATGCAGCAGATTATGGTATGGGAGCAGCTAGACTAGAATACTATGAGAGAGCCTTTTTATCTAAGGAACAGGCTTCTTAACCTTTTGGGTATTATGGACCTCCTTTGAACAACCTGGGAAAGCCTGTGGGCCATTTAATTAGAAGAACGTTTTTAAATTCATAAAAGAAAATATGTAGGATTACAAAGGAAACCAATTATATTGAAGTACAGTTATTAAAATGTTTCAAATGTTCGCAGATCCCAGTTTAAGAATCCCTGATCTAAGTAAGACATGAGCTTCACTTTCCTGGAGGAAGGTTGCTCCTGCTCAGTGATTGGTTTGGGCTTCACTTCTTAGGCAGGAGTTTCTGGCAACAGATGCCATTGTAATTTTTAGCATTACAGAAAGGGGGATGGTAGAACTAGTTGGCCTGTGGTTTGCTGCTGCTCTTGTCTTCTCCCACCACCCTTCGCTCCAAAGTGGTCCTGACTTCTGTTCTGGACGGGAGAATTAGAAGCTCTCATACCCCTATTCTCCTGATCTGGAGATTTTCATGAAGGGAAAACTCCTGGTGAGACCAAGGGAACTTTTCCTAGGGGGAGAGGGCAAGGGGAGCCCTAGATGGACCAGGGGAGTGCAGTTGTCAAGATAAGCGGGCTTGCAAGCGACTCTGTCCTTCTACCCCTTTCTTTTTTGGCCTTAGATGAATGTAGCAGCAGCAATTTGTTTTCTGAGGCACAAGTCACTGACTTGGCTTAGGAGCCTGATGTTGCCAAAGAAAATAAACCCTTCTTGGCTCCAGGAAATGGTGGGATACAGTTGAAGTGCATTTTTTTTGTTGTTGCCGTTTGTTAACACTATCTTGAATCATATGACATTGCGTTGTTAATGGGAAAAAATAGAATTATAGAGGTTTTTGGTTAGGAGGAAGGGGATTGACAGGCATTTTTCTGAGTTTTTAGTGAGTAGTATGCAGCAACCAAACCCCCCTGTAGTTCTTTGGGGAGTGGCATGGGAAGATAAGAGGGGAGAGTGATTGATCAATCGAGCAATCACCGAACTTTTGCTACGTGCTGGGAGAATATAAGTGTAACCCAAGATATGGTCTATCACGCATATCATACCGTCTAGTTGTGAAGACCAGATTGACACACAAAGCAATTCAGAATCCCAGAAATTCAGAGTCGGGAGGGATCTTAGAGGTCAATTTCTTCAACATGTTGTGGCATAGGTGTCCTGCTAACAACACAGGATGAGATAAGCTTTTTATTTGTGCAGGTGAGGAAACCAAGGCTACTCGAGGGAAAATGACTTGACCGAGATCGTATTGGTACTAAGTAGCAGAGTTAGGACTTGTGCTAGGATCTTCTCACCACATATAGATATGGATATAGATATATTGATACACACACACATATATATGTATATGTAAAATGAGGTGCTGTTTTAGTTTCTTACCTCTGATTGTCTTTAGACCGAAAATACAAGACTACTTGGAAGGGTGATAGATTGGAAACAGCGCTATTAATGGTAAGAAACTAAAACGCTCATTCCTTCCCTGGAAAATGAGAATGGAAACTTTATGAGCTCTAGAATTATATGTTGTATTTGTCTTCTTCACAGAACTAGGATCAGAGACTTTCATACAATAACACTTAATCAATATTTGATGAATGAATGGAATATTGAAAATAATAGAATTTTGAGATTCTCAGGGATCCGGACAGGTCATCACATCTGATTGCCGGTCCTCAGTGTCAGCAGCAATCCTCTTGAAAGGAAATCTTGCGAAGCCTTGCTAAGAACAGGTAAAGAGTTGGGAACAGAGCCAGATTAAATACAGTTCCCATCATTTGGAGGGCTATTATAAAGACTTCAAACGTTCAGGAATCCTATCACTGACAACAGCGAGTCATTTCACAGAGAAAGCAGCTAGGAAAGAAGTCACCCGCAATTGACTCTTAGAAACTGGAGGGGGCCAAGGGCTCGCATATCGGGAAATGTGGCATCATACAAGTGAGTAAGTCTGGTAATTGCTTTAGTAAAGCCATCACATCACATTTATTTGAAAAAGGGCTACTTGTGAAGGGGGAATAAATTCAAGTAATAGTTTAAACTTTTGGAGATTCAGTTCCCTTTTTTCAGCATTTAGTGATCCATATGCAATTGGATACTTAAGAAAACCTTTTGGATAGCAATGATGACAATGATGAGGCCTCATTTTTCTAGGCCTATCTATGCGATTGATAGGGATATATGCAGTACCAACAAAATTGAGTCAATAAGGAACTGCTTCTGGGTGCCCATCCCAGTACTAGGTGCTGGGAATACAGGAGAGGACCTGATCTCTGACTTCAGGGTCATCAGAGAGTAGTGGAGGAAGAGAAAAAGATGGGAGTTAGTGTTGCTAACACAGCACCAGACTACTAAATTTTCAGTCCTGTGCTTTCCCTTATTGCTTCTTAAAATATTTCCTTCTTTCCCTTAGGGGCTGGTGGTGGCCTGATGCTCACAAGGGTTAGCAGAAGAGTGCAATGAGAAAGATGTGTGCAGACATACTAAATCCAGTATATATCAAATTGTGATCAGCTAATACTAGGTGCCATGGGGGACAGAGAGAGGACAAGGATGCCAGGTCCTCTATCCTGTATACCCAAAGGGCACTGAGCAATAGTTGTAGGCAGCCAAGCAGCCTTTATGATGCAGCTAGAAAATTAAAGTGGGGCTGTGTGTGTGGTACTATGATGATCCCTTTGACCAAGGCATTTTGTACCTGGCAGTAGGCTACTGAAATGGATGGGATCACATTCGCATCCTGCTTCCTTCCCCTTTCAGCCCAAGATCTTCTTTGACTGAAGTAGTCATCAGGCTTTTGGGGTCTGACTCCACATAGAGCTTCCGACTCTCTTCAAAAGTCAACTAACTGCTACCAAATTTGCAGCACTCTTAAGGAGTCAGTGGGCTTTTGAGCAGACTGAACAACAAGAGGAGACCAAACAAACATCTATTTTAATGGTCAGCTGGGAGGTAGAGAATATAGGTGCTACAAGACACCAGAGAAGAGAGGATGAGGGCAGAAGCACCCTCACTCTCCTTCTGATGGCTTCAATCCTAGTATTTCCTCTTCAATATATTGATGAGCTAATGGGGAGTGAAGAAATGCAGACAGAGCCCCAGATGACCTCCTTCAACCAACTGGTTGAGGCAAAAGTAGAGTCACTGCTTACCAGCAACTGTTTATCAGTCTCTCTCAAAACCTAGAACCTCCTGGCTCCAAAGTCAGCTCCTTAGACACTATACACTATTGCACATTGCCTCTTTTTTTCTAGCCTTATATTAATTGTTCTCTTTGCCCTAACAAGTCAGTGGTCTGACTGTACACAGCCAGCTGAAGCAGGAATGACTTTCCTATCAGTCAACTCTCCTGGAGACCCACAGGAGGTGAAGACACTTCCAGGGGCCAGGGGCTGACCCTCATTATGTGATAGACAGCAATGACCAATGGTGGCAGAAAAGACAAGGGGTCAGTCAGTAAGCCCCCATAATTGTTTGCACCTCTGTTGGTCATAGTCCTTCTTCATTCTTGCCTTTCATGCTTCCATGTTTCACCTTGGAACCAAACTCCTTTTTTAACCTGTAAACCAAACTGACCAATCCTTGGGTCAAACTCAAGCAACAAATGGCCATTTGTGCAAGGACTGGGAACCTGTGAATCAAATTGATTTGTGGATCTTTTAGCTCACCTGGCTTGTGAACCCAGTAATTTCTGAAGCAAACTGCAGGCCATTTTCTGAACCCAGATGCCCTACAAACTACCTGTATATCCATCCAAACTAATTCATAAAAAATTACTAAAAGGCATCATTGAACACATTTCAGCAAAATGGTGTTTTGAGTCAACCTGAATAGTGAAACAGATTGATATGTTACACCTTCAGGCCACCTATGAAGCCAGGACACAAATGAAACTTTGAACTTAGAAGCTCAGCTGCCTTCTGAAATTAATGAGTTGTGAAGGAATGTTCAATGAACATCTGACCTTGTGCTTTGGGAACCTTTGAAATAACCTTATTGCTTAACCAAAAATGACTTGTAAACCAAGCCTGAATTATCTTGGAACCCAACTGAATAAGACTGAATTTTGTATCAACCTCAAGTATGAATCAAGCTGAATTTGGACCTGTAAGCCTGGCTGTTTTTAGTACTTCCAAAGGAAACTGTTCTGAGAAACAGGGAAATAAAGCAATTTGGAGATAGTACTGACTTAGGAATCAAATCTGCTTCTGACTGTGGAATACAAACTACCTCGGGAACCAAACTGAACTGCGGACCTCTCAGATGCCTTGCCTTGTAAACCAAAGTCATAGGTGATCCAAACTTCATCACTTTCTTCTTCACTTCTTAAACAAAGTACCACACGAGCTTCTGAAAGAAATTGTCTGCTCTACCAAACTGGTTTGGAAACCAAACCCTTAGCTAAAGAAAAGTGGGAACAAAATTGAATCAATCTGAATTCTTATAGAACCTCAAGTTTTCAACTGAAATGAAGTAAGAAACATTTGTTTGATGCAAACTACAGAACTTGTGAAACAACAGTCTACTCTGTGAACTAGCAGTGTATACAACCAAATTAAACTGGAAACTAGTCTTTGAACCAGAGGTATTTGGGAATACAAGTGAATCAGCCCAAACTATGAACCAAGCTGAAATGTGCCATCCTCATCTCAGCTACGTTGAGTTCATCAAGCTGAAAGTTGGACTTTACTGAGAAGCAATGAAAGAAATGATTACTTGGATAAAACTCATTTCTAATGAAAATCCACCCGTGAATCACTAAAAACAGATTGACTCCTAGACCAAATTGAACTATCAACCTCAAAATGAGCTGCCATGAGAATCAATGCGATGAGCAAACCAAATTGAAAGGGAACTTGAGAAAACGAAGTGAATCTTGAAACAATCTGTCTGCTCAAAAGCCTGCCCTCTAACCCAGAGACTTCGATTAAATTACTGAAACTTTGGAACACAGTGAAACAGGACGCTCTTGGACAAACTGTTTTGAGAACGTTAGAGAAGCTGCCCTCTGAAACAAGGGAACAAATTGATGTCTAGAGCAAACTAAATCAAACTCAACTATGAAACTACATTATCTCCTGAACCAATCTGCCTTGCACTGTTGTAAATCTGACCAAACTATGAACCTTTGAGCCTGCTGACTTGAGAACCATGGATTATGTGAAGCAGCCTGCATGTTACCATCCAAATCCAAGTTCTCCATGAACTACCTACCTCTTCGACTTACGCAACTCTACAACCAAGCTTAAAGGAAACCAACCCTTTATACAAAAGTACCTGTAAACAAAAGGAACCAAAGTGAATTCTCAACCAATAGGAACTTTGAAACAGTCCGAAACATGACATCTTGTTCCCGAGTCATTTGTATTTATGGAAAGAAAACATTCCTGCGAAGCAGGGAAATGAATGCTGCAGGAAACTTAGCCCCAAACTGAACAAATCTTTGAATCTATAAACCAAACTTACTCCTGGAGCAAATTTAACTGTGAGCTTGTGGAATAATGTCCTGTATGAGAATCTAAAACAATTTCTTTGCTCAACTAACCAGAACTGTTAAAGCTCTTAGCCAAAGAAACTTGGGAACATCAGGGAACAAAACGAAATGGAATAAATAACCAATCTAAACTGGAAACCAATGTAAACTGGGCTTCTCCAAGGCAAACTGTTAGAGAACAGAAGAAAGAAATTTGGTCAATCTAGGAGTTGAAATAAACTCATGTCTGTAGAAAACTGACTTCAGAATCAGATGACTCATTTGGACCTGTGACCATTTGAACCAAGTAGAAATATGAACCTTCTAACTACCTAGGCTAGCAGGTAATGTGTGAAAACATCTGCAAGTGGATATCTGTATCACATTGCTCTATGAACCGTGTGCAAAATCCTTTCTACCTGTAAACCCAGGATATCTGAAAATACAACTTTACCAAATTGAATTCTGAAACATCCTGAACTATGAAACAAACTGAAATTTCACACTTGAAGCCAAAATACTTTCACAATATCTGAAGGAAACTGACCTGCAAGCATTATGTAAATAAGCCGATTTTTCAAATGAGTTTGAACCAAACCCAAACAAGATTTTGTAATACAAACTGAGCTTAAATTGAATTGTGGAAATTTGAAACAAACCATTTT
>JAQQSZ010017658.1:0-10750 GCA_028646595.1 Phalanger gymnotis | reverse complement strand
TTTTTTTATATTCCTACATGGAAAGATGATCTGTATAATTCAAGAGACCTCAGTATTAGGGTAGCTGAAGGGAATATACATACATACATACATACATACATATACATATATATATAGAGAGAGAGAGACAGAGAGAGAGACAGAGGGCACAGGGTGAGTTGAATATGAAGAGATGATATCTAAAAAAATAAAATCAAATTAAGGGATGAGAAAGGAATATACTGAGAGAGGGAGAAAGGGAGAGATAGAATTGGGTAAATTATCTCACATAAAAGTGGCAAGAAAAAGTTCTGTTGGGAGGGAAGAGAGAGCAGGTGAGGGAGAATGAGTGGACCTTGCTCTCATCAGAATTGACCTGAGGAGGCAATAACATACACACTCAATTGGGTGTCTTACCCCACAGGAAAGAAGAAGGAAGGGTATAATAAAGGGAGGATGATAGAAGGGAGGGCAGATAGGGGGAGGAGGTAATCAAAAGCAAACACTTTTGAAAAGGAACAAGGTCAAGGGGTAAAATTGAATAAAGGCGGTTTGGATAGGAAGGAACAAAATATAATTAGTCTTTCATAACATGAGTATTGTGGAAGGGTTTTGCATAATGATACGCATGTGGCCTATATTGAATTGCTTGCCTTCTTAGGGAAGGTGGTTGGGGAGGGAAGAGGGGAGAGAATTTAGAACTCTAAGTTTTAAAAGCAGATGTTAAAAAAAAATTTGCATGCAACTAGGAAATAAGATATACATGCAATGGGGCATAGAAATTCATCTTGCCCTACAAGAAAGTAAGGGAAACGGGGATGGGGGGTAGTGGGGTGACAGAAGGAAGGGCTGACTGGGGAATGGGGCAATCAGAATATATGCCATCTTGAAGTGGGGGGAAGGGTAGAAATGGGGAGAAAATTTGTAATTCAAACTCTTGTGAAAATCAATGCTGAAAACTAAAATATTAAATAAATAAATAAATAATGAAAATTTTTAAAAAAGAAACATTGGAAACACTACAAGCTCTAAAAAAAAAAGAACAAAAGGTCAGGAATATCAAGGGACTGAATGAAAAAAAATGTGAAAGAAGGCAGAGTAGCAGTTCCAAATTTCAATCTGTATTTCAAAGGAGTAATCATCAAAACAATCTGGTAGTGGCTAAGAAATAGAGTAGTGGATCAATGGAACAGATTAGGTACACTTTCTAATCTATTTATAATATAAATCTATCTATCTAATCTATCCACTGAACATGCCACTGCATGTATATACACACACATGCCCATATACACACACATGCGAGAGGGGGAGAGGGAGAGAGAGAGAGAGAGAGAGAGAGAGAGAGAGAGAGAGAGAGAATTAGTTTTACAATGGGAAGGAATGTTGGAATTTGTGAAAATTCAGAATTACAAAGTATTTGCATTGTGCATATATATTAGTAAACATATATACTTGTACATAAAATCTTCTTAACTACATACTAGAATGAGATTATTTTTTGACATGGGCAATATGGGACTTTGTTTTTACAAATTTGTTACCAGTGTTTTCTTTCTCATTCCCTGGTGGGGACAGTAGAAAGAAAAGAAACTAAATTTTGCTTAACTGAAAATTCTTTTATATCATAAGTATATATTTAACTAGAATGAAATACTAACAGACATTGCAAAGCAGAGTAAAGAGAACCCTGAAGGTCTTTAATTCAGCTGAAGCTGAATTAATGAAGCAATAATATCCACTTTCAATTAGTAGCACTATTTTTGTTTAATTGATGTTCTATACTCCTATAAAGAGTTTACTCTTAAAAAGGTTAAGCCTTCTCCCTCCAATCTTGGTTATACTATTGATATGCTTAGCAAACACTTAAAACATTAGACTCTACACTTCTAATTGTCAGTGAACTTTTACACACTGCCTTGTGTGTAGTTGATGCTTTAAATAGTTGGGTTTATTGGGGTGGGGGATAGGCAAGAAAAACATTAAAAAAGACCTCTTCTACTTACTCAGCAAATCACAAAAAGAGGGTTCTGCATCAAATCATGAATCTCCATTTCATACTATTTGTTTTTTTAAAAAAATGTTATAATAAAAACTGCATGACTTTCACACTGTTCTGCTGGTCTCTGCTCCCTTCTGAACTGTCTTCTGTTCTCTTCTATTCATTTTAAATGTATATTGAATGAATGAATGAACAAATGAATGAATGGCTAAGTACTACAGAGCAGTTTGCAGAACAATTTGTTCCAACGGAATGCTTAGAGCTTGGCCAGACATTGAAGATGAAGGTCATCTACCACATCCTGGGCCATCACCAGTCATACTAGTTTTTGTCTTGCCACTAGACTTTGATGACTCAGGAAAAGAGAGAGATGCTTACAACTCTGTGCAACACTACCTTACTTAAATCCAATTCATGCACATGCAAGTCAAGACATCACCATATGTCATTGGTCCTCTGAAAATGGATAAACAACTGCAGAGATTATCTTCATCCTATCCTTCATCTATTATAAATTCATTCCAGGTTAGTGACATCCACGTCAGTAAGATGTTACTATGTCATGGCCTACTCAAGCACTTTTTTGGGGAAGGAGTCAGGATAAGGGATGAATTCTGGTTCTGCTACTTGTGAAAACAATCAATTTATTGATCAGTGAGTACTTATATGTAATATTTTATTTTCCCTTAATTACATGTTAAAACAATTTTTAATGTTTGTTTTTTTTAAGTTTTGAGTTCTAAATTCCATCCCTCCCTCTCATTTTCCTCCCCCTTCCCTGAGACAATAAGCAATCAGATATAGGTTATACATCTGCAAACATGTAAAACATTTCCATATTAGTCATTTTGTACAAGAAGACCAGTGAATATTTATTAAATACTCTATAATGTGCCAGGAATGTGAAATGGATGAACAAAGAATTTATGGAGTATTTGCTATGTACCAGCAGGCACTGTGCTAAGCCCTAGAGATGAAAACACAAAAGTGAGAAAGTCCCTGCCCTCATTGAGTTTACATTCTACCTGAAAGTTTCATAACCTGTCTGGGCCTCAATTTCCTCATTTGTAAGATAAAGGAATCGGCTTAAATGACCTTTATGTTTTCTTCTCACTCAAAATCTGTGATCTTATGAACTACTTATTATGATTTGCAGACAAATGTTAATTTCTAAGTTTAAATGCAAGGGATATTTTCTTTCTTGAAGACAAAATTTAGCCATTAATAATTTTCCCCAGATTCACAAAAAGCACATGTTATCCTCAAGTTCAGTCCAGGGAAGTCTTCAGGATGTCCTGAAGATATTCATCTGTTTCCTGTGAGCACTCATTCAATGACCGATTGTATTGTTAGTTCTTCTACCAAGTCTTCTCTGATGTTCCGTCATGGCATGGATGTGATCCTGGGTCTTGAAGACTACCTGCGCAGAGCGCCTGTGCTTACAGGTTCTATCACACTAGACAAGTTTCAAAAATGGTTCTGGCAACAATGTGTGATTGCTAAGGATCAGCCTAGCTAAATAAGGAGAAACTCATCACCAACTGGACAGCCACGTAGTGATGAGTTCTCTGGCCATGACAATGCATGAAACACAGAAAATCTAAACTGACCTTGAATCCTACTCAGCAGAGTAGCAGGAAAGGGGGAAGAGGATGCTAAGAATCACACAATATGAAGAGTCTCTATCGGTGAGAGGCATCTTGGTGCCATGGAAAGCGCTGACTCTACAAGAGGATGTGAGTTCAAATCCCACCTTTGATACCGATCATTTCTGTGACTTTGGGCAAGTCAAAGCTTCCCTAGGTCTCAGTATCCTCATCTGCAAAATGAGGAGGTTGGATAAGATAGCTTCTGGTTCCCTTTCAGCTCGGAATTTATGAACCTGTTAACTTTGCAGTTAATATTCTAAGTGTGATATCGTTGTCCAGACACAAAAAGCAAACATGCTCTTAGAAGAAGTGATTTCTAATAATCTTGACATTTTTACTATAAATTAAACTAGAAGACAGAAAGAAATTGCCCCTAAATGGAAGAATGGCTCATAAGTTCTCCTTGAAAAAAATTAAAGGAATTGGCAAGCAGAATTGCTTTTTACTAATCGTAGGATCACAAGTTTAGAGCCAGAAGACACCTTAAGTCATCAAGTCCAACATCCTCAAATTACAAATGATGAAGAAAATGGAACTCAGAGAGGTTAAGAGACTTACCCAGGGTCACACAGCTAGTAAGTGTCTGAAGTGTCATTTGAACCCAGTTATTCCTTCCTCCAAATATAGCACCCTATACACTATATCAGAAGTTCACTAACTGCATAAACTAAAATATAAGAATTCATGTGCTCATTTATTTAGAGCTAGAAGGGACCAAAGAGGTCCTCTGGTCCAATTTCTTCAATACCATACAGTACAAACTTCAAAATAGTCTTCAAAATTCAACCAACTTTACTAGAATCTGAATGTTATCAGAGGCAAAACTATCGACCACAATTGCCCAGATAAAACACTGAAGAATTTAAGATTTAATTTTTCATAGATATCACCTTATCAAACATTCAATCTCCAAGGTACCTAGAATGAAAGACTTTTAATATGTAAGTGCATGGCAAAAGAAACCAATGCCATGTTGGAACAAGTAACACCCACATCATGCCCATCATCCTCTCTGCTACTGGAATTGCCCTGATAATGTTATTGGTGAGCCTGAGGAATGTGAGCTCGAACGCCTATACTATTATTCAATTGCAAAAGGCAATCAGTTTATCCATTTGTGCAATAGTCCATGGAACATTAGATACATTTTTTAATGGCACAATAGTGACTCATTCTTAAGGACCATAAAAAGGACGAGAAGAAGACACTGCTGCTACCGCTACTAATAACATATGGCACTGTTATAGCCCTTTAATTTCTGCAAAGTGTTTTATTCATATTATCTCATTTGAGGCTGACAATACTTCTGTGAAGGAGAAACTCATTTTCCCCTTTTTACTTATGAGGAAATTAAGCCTTACAAAGGCAGTTATGTGACCTGGTGGGTAGAAAATTGGACTAGAGTTAGGAATGCCTAGGTTCAAATCTTTCCTCAGACATTTACTAGCTATGTGAGCCTGGGCAAATCATTTTATTACTCAATGCCTCAGTTTCCTCAACTGTAAAATATGTATAATAATGGCATCTGCCTCCCAGAGTTGTTTCGCAAATTGTAAAGAATTATATGAATTCTCATTATTTTTATCATTATTGTTATTATTAGAGCTTAAGTTAATTGCTCAAGACCACACAGACAGTTAATGATAAAGTCAACACTAGAATATTAAACTTCTATCAATCTAGCATTCTTTTAATCATAGTAACAGTAGCAGCCAGGACATTTATAACTTCTAAGGTCCTAGACTCTTCCTGGATCACTGCCTTGCCATGGCAGAGGGGCTTGCAGAGCTCAATGAAACTATAAGCTCTCCCATGCAAGGTTACTCAAGATGGACAGGTCATAGCAGAGAGTTCTGACAAAAGGTGATCCACTGGAGAAGGAAACGGCAAACCACTGCAATAGCTTTGCCAAGCAAATCCCATGTAACATATTAAAATGCTAGAAGATATGATGTAGAAATGGTATGCTATGGTCCATGGGATCACAAAGAGATAGATGTGACTGAACAACAACAACAGGTCCTAGAAGCACCTACTATGTGCCAGACAGTGGTTTGGGTACTGAAGATGCCCCATTTGAACCTCCTGCAAGGTGAGGTGCTTTCAGGTAAACAGTTGTAACTATACACGGGTTTTGGGGCATTTGCACTCCTATGTTCAGCACAGTGGGAGGCATATAGTAGGTGCTTAATAAGTGCTTGTTTACTTAACTCAACTCCAACCCTTCTACAGGATCTGGTCTGTAATATAAAAGGATTTGCAAAGTTTAAAAGTTAGCCCCAGACAAGACTTGCCTGTTGGCTGTTCAGGCTTTGTGCCTCAGTGGGAGAAATAAACATTCCCAATGAGGTTAGTGCCTTTTGGAGGAGAGAGAGTAACCCCAGGTTTCTAACTGGAAAACTCTGTTCCTTTCTCTGTCTCCATTCCATTTCTTCTTAATAGTGCTTTTCATTTTAGCATGGCTCCTTCTTAATAGCAGAATTTAATTCTCAGAAACTGCCACGGTCCTGTAAGCCTCCACGACCGAGTGATTGGCCTGACCTGGACAAATTGATTTTGGCACAGAAACATGTTCAGTTCTGAAATGCAGAGTGCATAATCATGGGCCCTAACATTTTATTAAAGGCCCATTTCCCTTTAGCCACTGAGGATTCTAGGTCCGTCATCTGACATCCTGCCACTAGCTGGTTTTTCTACAATCTAAGGGTCATTGTTTGTAAGAGTCAACATGGTATATGGAAAGTGGGATGGGTATTGGAATCAAAAGCCCTGCCTTCAGATCTGGTTTGTAACATGGACTGTGTAACCTTGGGGCGGCACTGGGATCTTGCCCATGCCCATGTCCATGACCTCACTCAGTCTGACCTTCCTCATTTGTCAAATGGAAATAATGGTACTCAAAGATCCTTCTTTGCGGGATTGTTAGAAATAATTTTTTAAAACCTTAAATCACTATACAAAACAAATTCACCACTCACTGATTTTGGAAATGGTTAAACAAGCATAAAGGATAGAATGTTGAACTTAGAGTCAAGAAGACCCAAGTTCAAATCTTCATCTGCCACGTAGTAGCTTTGTGTCCCAGGATAAATCACTTAAATTCTCTGTGTTTCCAGGGTCAGCTGGGTGGTACAGTGGATAGAGTTCCAGGCCTGGAATCAGGAAGACCTGAATTCAGATCTGGCCTCAGGAACTTTCCAGCTCACATACTAGTATAACCCTGGGTAAATCACTGAACCCTGTTTGCCTCAGTTTCCTTATCTATAAAATGAGCTGGAGGAGGAAATAGCAAACCGCTCCAGTATCTCTGCCAAGGAAACTCCAAATGGGGTCACAGAGAGTCAGACGCGACTGAACAACAGTTGCCTCTATTTCA
Organism: Phalanger gymnotis; assembly: GCA_028646595.1. NCBI lineage: Eukaryota > Metazoa > Chordata > Mammalia > Diprotodontia > Phalangeridae > Phalanger > Phalanger gymnotis. The sequence continues at coordinate 3,744 of JAQQSZ010017658.1, read as the reverse complement.
GTTTCCTTATCCGTAATACAAAAAGGTTAGATTGTCTCTAAGATTTGATGGCCTCTGAGGTTTCTTTCCAACTCCCAATCTGTGATTCTATAAATGTCATATATTATTACTGCACCAAAAGAAACAAAAGAAGGATCGTATGAACTGAAGCCAAGACAAGCAAGCAGAGCCAGGGCAGCAACAGGCACTTCGGGACACGATCCAGGGTGTCCCAAAAGTCTTAGTACAACATTAAACTTTAATAACTTCAGAAGTATAAATGCTGCAAGCTGACAGAGAAACATCATTTGGAAGCTTAATGATTTCAATTTTTTATACCCATGTGGCTTTTGCAGATGTTGAATATTTTAATTTGATCAAGCCAGGATACCCTATCATTACGCGTTGTACCTGTGACAGCTGAGTGCTTAAGTGGATAAAGAGCCAGGCCTGAAACAGGAAGATCTGAGTTCAAATCCTGCCTCCGGCACTTACAATCTGTGTTAACCCTGGCAAAGTCACTTAACTTCAATTGTAAAGTAAGGATAATAACACTCATCTCCCAAGGTTGTTGTGGGGATCCAATGAGATATGCCTGAAACATAGCATCATATAAATGTTAGCTGTTATTATTATTTATTACCCTTTCTCAGACTGGTAGGTAAGTAATGGACATTATTTTGTTTAGCCACTCTGGTCACTTGATTTATCTTTGTGAAATTTGTAAAATTTCCTTATGGAAATAATGCCCAAACTGTTGTGAATACATGAAAACCTCACTCTTTGGATGAGCTCGAGTCTCAAGTTTTAAATGTAATCCTTCCCATCCCTGAGCAGCCGCTACTAAAAATGCTTACAAAGTTGAAAAGTTGTCTAATGGAGTGTTTAAAACAAAATGGTGCTTGTATCAGACTTTTATAAGAAACATATTGTTATGGAAAATTTTAAATTACTAGCCTTTCAAAAAGAGTTTTTGTAAGTCTGTAGAATTTATACTTCTGAAGTTATTAGAGCTTAAAACTGTACTAAGACTTTTGAGACAACCTGTACTGTTAACTAAATGATGACTAAAAGCACTCCTTACTTTGCTATTATAAAGTGAATCTTGTCCCCAAAGAGAGACAAGAAAATGTAGGTCCCTCCTGGCATCCTGTGCCCTCCACCATCACCCTGCCCCCAACAATAGACTCTAAGCTACTTTTGGGTCAGGGAATGTTTCCTTTGCATCATTGCACATGCAGGCACCCAGGACTATGTTACACATAATAGGTACTGGGCACACATTCTTGTTGATTGATTCGTTAATTTTCTTGGAAAGATTTGACACTGTAAGTGTCAAATAGTATATCCTTTTAGTCCAACTAGCTGGCAGTTTGACTTAACCATTTTTTCTTTGGAGCAAGAGAAATTTCGCTCGTATGTGGGTTAGGGAGAGGTCATAATCAGAGTTAACTATGATATAAAAAAACAGCAGGTATCAGTAAAAAGAGCCACAGGAACCCTTAAAACATTATCAAAATGTTAGTCGTTACTAGACTCTAAAGTCCAAGAGGGTAGGGACTGAGTCTTAGTCAATAAACATTCATTGAGTCCCTACTATATGCCAGGTACTTTGCTAAACACAAATACAAACAAAGGAAAAGGTCCCTGCCCTCAAGGAGATCAGAGTCTAATGTGAGAGACGACTCACAACTATATACAAGCTACGTTAAAAGTTATATACAAGAAAAATTGGAAATAATCCAACTTTGCATAAGAAAAATGGAAATAATCCAATGCAAGGCTATACATTGGATAAATTAGAAAGAATCCAATTTAGAGGGAAGGCAGTAGAATTAAGAGATATCAAGAAAGGCTTCCTATAGAAGGTAGGATTTCAGCTGAGATTTGAAGGCAGCCAGGTAGAAATGGAGATGAAAAGGAGGGCATTCCAGGGACGGAGGACAGATAGTGAAAGTTCCCGGAGTCAGGAGATGGAGTGTCTTGTTCCAAGAACAGCAAGGAGGTTGGTGTCACTGGATTGCACATTAGGTGTGGGGGGGAGCTAGAGCTGGGGGGCAGAAGAAGAGGAACAAATAATAAAAAGACTGGAAAAGTTGGGGGTCAGGTTAAAAAAGGCTTTGAATGTCAGGTTATAACAGTAACTGGCATTTACATAACACTTTAAAGTCTGCGAAGCTCTTTATTATCTCACTTGATCCTAATAAGAGCCCTATGGGGAAGGAACCACAGGTTTTATTATCACTATCATTCTCATTTCACTGTGGCTCAAAAGAGATGAAGACATCTACTCACGGTCATACAGCTATTAACTGTCGAAGCTAAGATTCAAACTTAGGTCCAGAGGTTCCAACTCCAAGTGCTCTTTCCAAGACACCAAGCTGTGTCTCTGTACTAGGTCTAATTTGCTCTAAATGTCGGACCTATGACCTTTAACTGAAGACACCTATTGACTAAAAACAAAAAAAAACCCTTTACCTGCCAATGATGCTAGAAATGATAACCAATTAATCAAAAAGCATTAATTTGGCACCTCCTATGTGCCATGTGCTGTGCTAGTCCTGAAGATATGGAGACAGTCCTTAGCATAGCCCTTAGAAGACAGCTGGTTCTTAATAAATGCTTGATTTTTATTATAAGTGATTGACAAAAATGAAATAGTACCTTCTCTCAAGGAGTTCTCACTCTATTGGGCAAGACAACATATAGACATATAAGTATAGACAAAGTACTTATCAAATGAATGCCTAGAAATTTTTTTAAACTTTTTTTTTTAACATTTTTACCCTTTTTTACCTTTACTTTCTGACCTTCTGGAGTCAGGAGGACTCTTAATCTTGAGTTCAAATCTGGCCTCAGACACATAATAGCTGTGTAATCCCCAGGCAAGTCACTTAATCCTGTTTACCTCAGCTTCCTCATCTGTAAAATGAGCTGGAGAAGGAAAGGACAAACCATCTTTGCCAAGAAAACCCCAAATGGGGTCATGAAAAATTGGGCACAATTGAATAGCAACAATAATTCTTTTAGAGAGCCACACTAGTACCTGGGGAGATCATGAAAGGCTTCATGTTAAAGCAATGTTGGAATTGAGATAAGGAAACTAGGGATTCTAGGAAGAGTAGGTAAGAAGGTGAGTACCTCCCAGGCATGGGAGATAGCCATGCAAAGGCTGGTAGATAGGAGTTATGTGAGAAATATTGAGAAGGCCATTTGGATGCATAAAGGTAGGAAATGTATAGCAAACTGGAAAAGCTGAAACCCGGTTGGGAAGAGCTTTAAGGGGGAGAAAGGAGTGAGCAAGCAGCATGGTTGATCCACCATTTTAATTGGAGGAGGGTAGCAGGATGCTTGATCCACCAGCTGCTTGGGTGTGAAAGCAAGCCAGTGCCAGGACCCCCAGAAATAAGCCAGGAGGTGGCAACCTCTTTCACCTGCCCCCATTCAAACCCTCAGGCTAACCTGTCCCTTCTCCCCAATTTGCAAGCTTCTCCCTGCCTTAACTTCCTCCAGCTGTGCCTCTATGTAGGGCACTCAGGCAATATTAACCAAAGGAACATCAGGGTTTCTTCCTGACAAAAGCAGTTTTGGGACTGGGAGGGCCAGGTCTCACCCCAGGGGAGCTGAGCTGGAGGCTGTTTTGCATCATGAATCATTAACCAAGTTGTCAGCTAAGCTCTGATCGCAGGCACTCCAGGGCTAGGCGATGAAGGGACAAAATGTCCCTCAGAATAAAACAGCTGGATGTGCCAGCGGCAGCTGGAG
>JAQQSZ010017657.1:0-10750 GCA_028646595.1 Phalanger gymnotis | reverse complement strand
AACTTTGGTAACTATGTATTGGGATTTGAATCGGATAAGGTCTGTCTGTTGATGTTTGTACTTTGTTTGTATTTTGTTCTGAAGTTCAGGGTGCTGGCTTTTTCCCCCCCGAACTAAGTGAATATTTGTGTGCTGAATTAAAGTAAGCTTGCCAACCCCTTCACCTTGCTCTCCTTATTAAGGCAGATCAAAAGAACCTGTGCTGTCCAGCAGCTTTCTGGGTGCTGAGTGCGGGTGGATCTTTTCCCACCACAGAAGCTGCTAGCCAGATTGTTGAAACACAGCCACATTGTGTGATGACTAACTTTGATAGACTTAACTCTTCTCAGCAATGCAAGGATCTAAGACAACCCCAAAAGGCTCATGATGGAAAACGCTATCCACATCCAGAGAAAGAACTATGGAGTCAGAATGTAGATTAAACCATATTATTTGCTGTCTCTTTTTTGTTGTTGTTTTGTTCTGTTTTTTCTTTCTCGAGGTTCCTCCCATTAGTTCTAATTCTTCATTACAACATGGCTAATGTGAAAATATATTTAATAAGAATGTATATGTAGAACCTATATCAAATTGCATGCCATCTTGGTGAGGGGGGAAGGGAGGAAAGCGGAGACAATTTAAAACTCAAAAGCTTATGGAAGCAAATGTTGAAAACTAAAAATTAGTTAATTTTTTTTTTAAAGAGAGAGAGAGAGATGGGCTTGGTAGACTGGAATTATGCTCCCTAACAAGGACACTCAAGTCCCTATGATCTAGCTGCTTCAGGTGCAATTAGAATCTAGCTTTTAAGTAGTGCCCCACCTGAATGGACCTTCCCTGACACCATTATACCAGGCCTAGGTAGATCAGCTGGTGAAGTTTGATCAGGATAATGGTGCAGCTCTGAAAGTAGAGAGAGGCACACAAGCAGCAGCTTAAGGAGTAAGCACTATGCCCACTGCCACATTAGGTGGATAGAAAATTATGATACTCTTTGCCTTGTGGACCCTAGAGCATGGCTTTTGAAACATGGGGTGGACAAGAAGATAATCGGTCTGTAGAAGTGGGAGCTTGGAGTCAGGAAGAAATGAGCTCAAATCTGGGCTCAGACACTTACTAGCTATGTGACCCTGGGCAAGCCACTTAACCTCTGTTTGCCTTAAGAAGGAAATGGCAAACCACTCCAATATCTTTACCAAGAAAATCCCACAGACCGTATTGGTCCATAGGGTCACAGACTCAGACAAGACTGAACAAAAACAATTTTGCTTTTTAATGATATAGAGATGAATTGTCTTTTTATACCCTTAGCAGGCAACAATTTGCCTAGAGGAAAGGAAATTTTTTAGCTAACTGGGTGGTTGAGTCCCTGGATGAAGATGAAGGAGACTCTCCATCTAACTTGGACAGAAAAAGGGAGACCTCTGAAGGGCCTCAAATTTAGTTTTAGTACCATCCTCCTATGCTGTCATTCCCAGGAAAGGGGAGGTTTTGACTGGTGGGTCTGGGACCTTTAGTGGATGGTTTAGTGGGAGATGTCCCAGTATGAACTTAGTCCCTGGGAGAGATGTTAAAAGGCTTAAAACCTTTTAAATACTCTGCCAATGTACTTATGGTGGGGACTGGTGATTATAATGGAACTATCATCAATTTGGACCTCTGACATTATTGGTGATGCTATTGGTCATAATGGCTATTTTCACATCAGTAGGCTTATGCTGAGCCATACTTTACATTACCTTTATTGTATGAATTTACTTTTTTAGAAGATTGTATTGTTTTACATTTTTTATTATTTGTATTAAGCTCTCCCATCAGTGTTATTTGTGAAGTCTGAATTCTTTTAAGACTATTTTAGTGGTAGGTCATTTAGAAAATTTGGAGACCTTACCACAAAGGGATGAGATATTATAAGAACACCATTATTTTGTATGAGATAGACTGGTTTTCCTTTAAAAGGTGCATCTTTGGGATTTGGAAGTCCTGGGAATGAGGCTTGAATAATTGATTTGACTTCCCTGTCCCCTAAAATGTAAAAGAGCTAGCTTATGGTGAGTTAGTGATTAGATGTCTTTCTGACCTAGCATTGATTCTTGGTGGTGAGTGTGGTGGCAGAAGGGAGTAGTGTGTTATTTGAATGAGTATCCTTTTTAACCTTGAGAATTGTATCCTTTTGATCCTTCGTGATTGATAAAGTTATTTTATTGCAGTTTATGGCCTATAAGTATTTCACTGAATTCTAACCCCAGGTCCAAATTATTGAATTGTCCTGAATTAGACCTAGTCCCAAAACACCCATCATTACTGACCATCATCTCCTGGAGGCAAATCCTACTGAATTGTAGGAGTGATAATAGTTTGAAAGCGTAGATAATTTATCTTAGGGGTGATAGGGGGCATGACCTATTTGTTATTTCCTGAGTTCAAAGAATTTGGAGTCATCTAGAAGTCAAAAACAAACTAACTCAGCACCCCTATTTTCCTTGTATCAGATGGAAATGGCAAACTGTTAGCAGTGCTTTCTATTCGTGCTCCATTTCATCTGGAAAGGGATTCTTCCCTCTCAGCCCATCTAGTCTTCTAATTTGAACAATAGTATCTCAGCATCTGTTTTCCCAATGCTAGAGTCGGGGAGTTCGGACTCAGATTTTCCATTAAAAACCTCAACTCCACAGGAAAGCAGGGAGCAGTTATGGTCTTAAAAGAGAAGTCCATTCCAGTACCGCAAAGTCTAAAGCCATAAGAAGAATGAGAAAAAAAACCCACAAGACCTCACAACATTAATATGTCAGCCATAAAATACCACAGTGTTAAGATATTCTGGAAAGGTAGCTTAATAGAAATGAACACAGCTGCCAGTGGGTATTAAACTGGAACCAAACATCTTTCCTCAAATGTGCTCCAGTGAACCTTTATGATAAGAGGCCACTTGGAAGGAAAATGCATTGCTCTTTAAATATACACAGACACATATGAATAAATAGGACCCTTCTGCCTGACAACTGGTGTCAAAGCAAGATCATATTCAAATAGCATTTCAGAGTCCAAAATAACAGCCTACTCCTGGTGTCAAAATTAATTTTTAATAAGTACTGAATTCTATTAAAGGTCTCACACCTATTTGGCATTTAAATACTTGTTAAATTGAAACTGTTGTTGAATACTTAAAACAGGATATGAAGGATAACAGAGCCGGGTAATCACACTGCTCGTAAACAGAGTAAGAAAAGAAGGCCACATAGAGAATGAAATTTTTTTAAAGAATCACCCTGTCTCTTGGACCATATCACAAGACCTCAGCCCCAATGTAAAACTGCTCTTAGAGTTCTGAAGCATTGGGAGCTACCTCATTAATGGGGATGGCAAAAATTCTACACAGACTAAAACACTGAAGGAACAAGGGCCCAGACTACCTTCAGGGCCAGGAAAAAATGAATAGATGATGTAGGAACTCAAAGAGAAAAGCTAAGGTCATTCAGGGCTAGAGTAAGACCATTTATCCCTTCTCAGGTCACAAAACTACCAAAAATTCTTCTTTCTTTTTCTTTTGGGGTCATCAAACTGAACTGAATACAATTCAGTTGATACAGCAGAGTTGGATCTTTGGCCAGAATTTAAATCTTAAGCTTAAACCAGAGAAACTGAAAGTTGTTCCATGATTTCTTGCCAGTCTCAAACACCTCCCCCATCAATTTCTTGGATCTAGAAAGAAGATTAAGTTCCAGTCCCAGCTGGCCCACTTCCTAGCTGTACAACCTTAGTCACACTAAGCTCTCTGAGACTCAGTTCCCTCATCTGTAAAATGGGGGTAATGGTACTTTCACTATTTACCTTACAAGGCCATTGCAAGGAAAGTGCTTTGTAAGATTTTGCTGTTCAGTAGTTTTAGTCATGCCCAACCCTTCGTGATTCTGTTTCGGGTTTTCCTGGCAAAGATACTGAAGTGGTTTACCATTTCCTTCTCCAGCTCATTTTACAGATGAGGAAACTGAGGCAAACAGGGTTAAGTGACTTGCCCAGGATCACACAGTTAGTAAGTATCTGAGGACAGAACTGAACTCATGCCTTCCTGACTCCAGGCCCAGCATTCTAACCACTCTATCAACTAGCTGCCCACTTTGTAAGAAGTACTATATGAAAATAAGCTATCTTATCTGTACCTTTTTTAAATCACCAAGTAACTTTATTCTTCATTTGGTTAAAGAACTCCAAGAATAATATCTTTAGCACTCCACGTGTGGTGGTTTCAGTGTGGGGAGAAGGGGCAAAGATGAAAAATCTCATTTCTTACTTAGTAATTGGGACATTGGCAAAAAATCAGGTCACTTTTTCTCATCCTACCTAAACAGCAGAACCTAACAGACAAATTCCAAGGAAGTCATACCTAAATTAGTGAACATTCTGAAATATAAAATATGGTTTAAAGAAATGTATTTCTATTATCATTAAATGTATATAGCAACAAAAGCTAATGACTGCCAAATGTTGCCAATGAGTCATCCTGGTTTCTTTGTGATTGAAATATGGTTATGCATGTACTCCCAAAATGCTATAAAATACCATTTTCTTGAGTAAGCTAAACATTTGTGATAAGATTTTATAAATTTGCTGAGAAAATTCTTTAACTTATAGTTAGTGCAAAAGGTAAATCATGAATTCTCATTGAATAGGACTCTAATGAAGTTTCAACAAACTTGTTTTAGGCTAGCAATAAAACTGACTAAGGCTGATATTTCATCCAAAACAATCAATCCATACCCATTCTTCTGGACCTCTTGTACCACTCTAAGAAACTGGGGTTTTTTTAAGTCTAAAATTCCTTCTGCAATAATAATGGAGGATCCTTAGCACCTTCTAAATCTGAGCGTATCAGAGATCTCAAAGCACTTTGCAAATATAACTGTGTGCTGTATAACTTTGTTAGTTTCCCATAAAAGTAGCTGGAATGATAATTAAGGGATCTTTGCCAAGATTACACAAGAGACAGTACTCAGACTAGAAATACAACATAGTCCTCTGAACTCTTCATTAAAAAAAATCCATCACTGGCATTCATGTCTTGGTGAATTCACTATTTCAACAATATTGTTTGGTTATAATTTATATTCGAGTCATTTAACCTTCAATAGATGTTAGTTTGGACATGTTTATACTACTAACAATACTCACCATAAGTTCTGCGTATGTTGGCCGTTCTTTGGAATTCTTCTTCAAGCTTAAAAAAGGGAAGAATTAAACACATTAAAATCAAGAAACCATCTGCATTTTCACTAGACTAGGATTTCAGAACCTGCAGAAGACTAAACATAACCAACTTGAAAAACAATACTGAAAACATAGGTTTCCAATGTTGACTTGCCTCTTCCATTCCACTTCTAAATCAAATTTTAAATCAACAGTGGACATGAGTTCATGGAAAGAAAATACATATACTTTCCTTAGAGATGCCATACCTATGACATAAAAGTTTGCCCTTCAGATTTACAGTCATTATAAATCAAAATGTATCTACTTTCCTTTAAAATCTACTTTCAATCCACCACCTACAACTTTCTGCAACAAGGACAGTTTGGCAATGGGGTCTTAAGCTTACATTTTCTATGGATTAATTTAAAAATTGTGGGATCACTATATCTCAACCAGCCTGTTCACTATTCCTTCTGCTTTCTCCTGGTTTCCTAGAAATGTTTCCTTTTTGCCTGTCATCAATGTAATCCATCTGAGTCATAAACAAATCTAACCCATGAAATTTCCAAGGAAATGAAATTTATTTATGGCAGATTAATTGCCAAGGTAAAAGGCATATTCAGTCAATAATGAAATAATTATTCTTAGTCAAACTGAATAGGAATGCACTAGTTTGTGACAAGCACAGCCATGTCTATCCATTGCTCAGTCCAAAATAGTGACTCTTGTGAAAAAAGGGCAAAAGGGTAGTTAATGAAAGAGCTATAAACTCAATCAGTCCATGTCGTGATATCAGAGATGAATAAGCTAGTTTCACTTTGAGACTCAGTATCCAGAGTGAGAGTAGTAATAGTTCTACTGTATTCTACTCTAATTAGACCATATCTAGGGCCTTGTGTTCAGTTCCAGGTGCCATATTTTAGGAATAACATTGACAAGATGGAACATATCCAGAAAAGTGCGAATGGGATAGTAAAGGAAATGGAGACCAAGACACAGAGAATCATCTAAAAGAACTAGGTACGTAGCCTGAAGAAGAGAAGATTTGGGAGTAGAGGGAGACATGAGAGCCAACCTCAAGAATATGAAGGGCTATTATATAGAAGAGAAATTAGACTGAAATTAGATTTGCTCATAGAGTAGAACCAGGTATAATGAGTAGAAATTGTAAAAACAAAAATTGTAAAAACGAAAAACAAGTAAAAAAAACAGACCAAAGCTTGATATAAGGGCACACTTCATAACAATTAGCACTACCCAAAAGTGGGAAGCTGCCCTGAGAGGTTCCCCCTCATTGCATGAATTCAAACAGTTACCAGATGAGTATGTTGTAGAGTATGTTGAGTATGATGTAGAAGACATTCTTGTTCAGGTAAGGATTGGACTAGATGTCTCTCAAGTTCCCTTCTAACTCAGATTCTGTTGCTTAAACTAAACATGTTTTAGCAAAATTGGGTTTTAGGATTAAAAAGAACACAATGCAAAGAGACAAAACTTTCTGAAGGGACCCATATAGTCAGTTAACATGTCAGTCAGTAAGGAAGCATTTATTAAGCACCTATTATGTGCCAGGCACTGTGATAAGCTCTGAGGAAACAAAGGCAAAAAAAGTCTCTTCTAAAACCAGTCTCTTCTGTCAAGGAGTTCACATTCTATGGGGGAAGAAAGAATAAAGAAAATCTATTTGGATACAAAAGTTTAAGTTACAGGGCAGAAAGAAGGCAATAACATAATCATTTGCAGAGCAGCCAATAGTAGCGCCATTTTCCCTACCTCTCAAAACCATACACTGTATGGATTGAAAACATCCTGTCTGGCTAAGACCAGAGTAACCAACATGTAATTGAAACTTAATTATAACCAATACATGTTTCAATGGGGTCAAGAGACCTAAAAATCTGGATATGACTCCTATGCCACCTAGGTGGCCTGATAAAACCGAAAGGGAGGAAGAGAAGTTATGAAGAAATGTTGGTCATTTAAAAGACCTCTAAGAGGCTCAAAAAAGAAGAGAATTTAGAACTGTGAATATTAATGGAAACTGTCAGATTAAATCTGGCCCACAGGAACCCCAAAATTGATGGCACAGATCACTAAATCTAGAGCAAGAAGAGATCTTGAAAATAATCTAGTCTACACACCCCCCTTCATATTTCAGAAGAAGAAACTGAGATTCATAAATGTGAAGTATCTTGCCCAGGGTCACACATGCAGCAACCAAAATATTTTCTAGTCAGTTTTATTGCTGCCTGAGTAACTCTCCTCCTCCTGTTCTTTCTCCTCATCTTTGTCCTCCCCCTCCTCCATTATCAACACTACTCCCATTGCCACTTCAAGATCAATATATCTCCTTCAATGACCATGTCCCTGCTGTCCTACAGAGGAAGAAGTGCAGGGAAATACTTTGATCCCAGAGTCATTGTTCTAGTGTATCTATGTTATAGCTATGATCCAACCAACTAATATTGTAGTCACCTCAAGTTAGCTGGTTAATGCTCTAATAAACTTTAGCATCACAAAGTAGATTACTACGCTTGAGAGGCTGGGAGGAGAGAACCCAAGTCAATGAAGAAAAATACAATCACGAATATGAAGGCCACATTCAAACTTCAATTGGGTATTTTATGAGGTTTCCATTTACATTGAATATTTCAAACCCTTTCCAGCTAACGTCAATCACTAGACTCTCCCATATGAGGGGAATCTTTCTATTTAGGACAGTACACTTTTCTCTTCTTGACTTTTCTGCATGGTAAACAGTCTAAGTTAGGACTCCAAACCAGGCAAATGACACTTCTCAAAAAGTACCACAATATGCTATCTTTCCAACAACGAAGTCCCATTTGATTTCATGTGTTTTGCTACATAGTTACAATGCAAAAAAAAGCAACTCTCTTCTCTGGTTTAACTAGGAAAACTTAATGATTTTCCTTCAGTGGAGGGAATTTTTTTAAGAAGCATCTACTCACTTCCTGAGTAGCTGGTTTATGGGAAATTTCCAAAAAGAAATTTAAACAGGCCTTGAAATTAATACGTTGTGGAAAGTATCCAATAAGTGACTCAAAGAGAAGTGCCATCATGAACTACAACAGACATGTTATGTAAAGGGATGCTCAAAAATTCAGGAAATAGAGGATGTTGGCCAACCGGATATTTTCGGTCTCCTAGCCCTCATTAGCAAGTCAAGTTTTACTGTAAATGTGACATGGCCTTACTAATATGGAAAACAGTAATATAGCAAACCAACATTGTTTTAGTGCATTAATATAGTCCATCCTTCATCTTTTAAATCTATAAGACTTCAAAACATGGACTAAGAATAGCAAAGTACTCAAGATAAGGTTAGGGGATGGGAAGCAAACTTTCCATCTTTAATGGGAAGCACTTGAAATTCAATATAAAATAACAACTGTCAAGTTCAAAGCTACATCAATTTCTTGTTGGGATTGATTCAGACTTTTGAGTTTTCAAGTGGCTTGCCATTTCCAAGCGTGCAATTAGTTAACTGCTCTAATTCCTCTTCCAAATGCCACAACACATGCTGCTGACCGTAGCTGACACTAAAAAACGGCTTCCTGCTGCCTTAAGAATTGCTAGTTTGGTCTTTGTGCTGACCAGAGGATTTCTGCCTATTTGAACTCACCCTGGCTGATTCCAACGAGGACTATTTGGTGCAGCCGCAGAATAAAAACATGTTGCGCCTTTGTAACCATGCATTCGTCATAAGCAAAATAAATATGCCTTGTCTCTACTCACTGCCTGCCAAGATGGTGAATATGATTGAGTACATTTAGTACCATTCACCTACTGTTAGAAAGCATGTGCACCTGTGGGGGCTTCCAACACACTAGTCTAAAATTTAATATAACAAGATGGGTAGGATCAAAGTCCATCTGATGTGTTAGATCTGAATTTATGTTCATTAATTCTCTAATGTCATAAGAGACTCCAAGAAGCAGAAAAGTAGTCTGACTTTTTTTCCTTTTAACAGCCTTAGATTCTGATTTTCAATGATAACTATCTCTGTGCATCAGGCCTAATGTTGCTGTTCCTTTTGTTCAGTCATGTCCGACACCATTTGGGATTTTCTTGGCAAAGATATTGGAATAGTTTTCCATGTCCTTCTCTAGCTCATGTTACAGATTAGGAAAGTGAGGCAAACAGGGCTAAGTGAATTGCTCAGGGTCACAGAGGGAATAAGTATCTGAGGCCAAATTTGAACTCGGGAAAATGAATCTTCCTGACTCCAGGCCTGACACTGTATAGAAAAGAGAACCCCCTCTCCCCATACTGACATTATTGAGAAATCTCACTTGTTGGTCTTTTCGCAAAATCTTTGAGTTTTATTTACTCCTTCATTAACCATCACAGATCAGATACAAACCTTGAAACCACAATCTTAATAAGACCACCACCCCCGAGGAGTCTATATTTTGAAAAAATGATCATTCCAAAAGTAAAAACATAAAAAACAAAGTTGTTAAGAAGTCAAAATTTTAAAATGAGTTTGGAAGAGGAGGTTCAGATTTACGTTTGTAAAAAAATTATAAAAGTAACCATTAAATGGAGCTCCAAGAATAAAATGCTGAATGATCCCTGCCCTTACCATCATCACTATCCATCATAAAAACAAACATGAAATAGCATTTAACTCATTGAAGCTGGTAAAAATCAGGTCTTAGAAGTGGATCACAACAGGTGGCATTTTGGGTCTCCAGATCTGGCTCTGAATCATAGCCTGGTGTTCCTTTAGCATTGTATTCCAAGTGCTACCAAAAATACCCTGCCAACTTAGCAGTAATCAGTACCGATCACCCAAGAAGGAAGAGCTACCAAGGAGATGCATTGGATATAAATGTAATGTGTGTAACAATTCTATACTGCCAGTAAAATGCAAAAGCAAAATGTTTCTCACAAAATAAAGAGGAAACAAATGCTGTAACAGACCACCAATGATGAGGGCAAGATGCTCCTCCCAGTGCCCAATACTCACACTTAGGAGTTCTCCATCACTACAAATACAATATACAGCTGTAATAATTTCAGGAATAGAAGATGGCGGCTGGGAAGCAGTGACTGGCGTGACCTCCCCACCAAGTCCCTCCAAAAACCTATAAAAATGGCTCTGAACCAATTTTAGAGCTGCAGAACCCACAAAGTGGCAGAGGGAAGCAGGGCTCCAGCCCAGGACAGCCTGGATGGTCTCTGGGTAAGGTCGGTCCTGCACCGAGCTCCCAGCACCCAGCTGAGGGGAGAGGAGCTGAGCCCAGTGCGCACGGCGCGAACAGACCAGACGTGGACCTACCAGACCAGGAGATGAGCGGAGAGTGCCCTAGCATCCTGAATTACTGAGCTATGGCATCCACCAGACCTCTCAACCCACAAAGAGCAAAGACATCAGAGAAGGTTAGTGGGAAAAGCTGCGGGACTGAGTTTGCGGTTCGGCTACCGCCCCTGGGGCAGCAGAGGTGGGGCACTATGAACTATGGCTGCAGTTGCTTCTGGCCCCAGGCCCACCTGGTGGGAGGAATTAAGTGGCTGATCAGAGCAGGAGTGAAGAGCCTGCTGAAGATTTAAGCCCAGT
>JAQQSZ010017656.1:0-10750 GCA_028646595.1 Phalanger gymnotis | reverse complement strand
AAAAAAAAAATTATCTCAGAAAACAGTCTTAGGTAAAAATTGCTCTGACCAACCACTGCATTTTATGGAGTGTGAACTTACGCAGACATTCAATAATAGACTGTGTCATATGGTAATGTAAGTTTTGGGGCCTATTTTTAAGCAAAGAAGCAAGTGTATGAAGTTAGTTTAGATGACTTGCCTATGATCCTCTAAGCTATGTGTTCTTGCATTCTATGTCACTATTAGCCATGGATTTGTTCTGAAGCCCATTAGTTTTGTTTAGTCCAGTGATGGGGAACCTGTGACCTTGGCCTCAAGGCTGCACATAGCCCTCTAGGTCCTCAAAAGTGACTCTTTGACTGAATCCAAACTTCATAGGACAAATCCCCTTAATAAAAGGACTTATTCTGTAAAACTTAGACTCAGTCAAAAGGCTGCACCCAAGCACTTAGAAGGCCACATGTGGCTTCCAGGCCATAGATTTCCCACCCCCATTTTAGACCATTGTGTCCTATTAGCTTCAAATAACTTTTTTTTTAAAGGACAAGGTGTGGTAAAGACAAGGGAATTGGTAGAAATCTTGAGGTCAAGAGTTGAAATTTTATGTTAAATGTGTTGGGGAATCAACATAGGGTTACCAACAAGTGGTTCAGAGGGGCTTGAATAAAATTCTCTCTGCAAAATGAAACTTATTTTTCATAATTGTCCAACACAGACTTTGTCTGAAGAATGAACCATACCCAGCTCATGCTCTTTTCAATTTCTGCCCCCTTTCTGCCTTTCTAATTCCTACTTAGGAAGGCCTATTTTTCAAGTCTCAAGCTAGAATCTCAGGTCCTCTTTGAAGCTTCCAACTGTGGCATTCCCCCAGAACCATCCAGTTTTGTACACTCCTCACCACATCATTAACATTCAGTTATGTCCTCTCTTTTGTTCTCTAGTTAGTTTTATCTCTCCAACTAAATGGCAGAATCTTTGAAGTCAGCAACCTTGTCCACATATCTGTGCAAAGGAAAGAGCTGCTGTTTGGGGCTGAGGAAAGACCTTAATGGAGTTTGATTATGACATAGCTAATGCCTAGATTTGTCCTGTAAACTTGTACATTAAGAAAAATGCTATTGTGTTTAGGAGATTCTGTGAGATGTGAGTTTAAAAAAAAATGGATTTATAGGAAAGAGATATTTAATTCCGAGTTTACAAGCCTAGAATATTGCCAAGTCTGTGGTCTTAGTAATGTAGAAGTTAGAAGTGGGAGAGGAGATTGTGAAAAGATATTGATGATGGGTGGACAAGGATATGGAAAGAATTCAGGAGAAGAAAAGAGCTTACATCTAGACTGCTGGAGAAATGACTGGGGAGGGGATGGGCTTGGGGAAATGACTTATCATTGTTTTAATAAGTGGAATAGCAGAATTCTTCTGACTGAACCTCAGTGGGGAGGGAAAAGGAAGGGAATAAACATTTAATAAGGTCATACTATGTGCCAGATACTGTGCTAAGTGCTTTAAAAAAAATCATTTTATCCTTACACAACGACCCTTTGGATTTTGTGTTATCATTATCCTCATTTTACGGTTTGAAGGCACTGAGTCAGACAGAAGTCAAATGACTAGTCCAGAGTCACACAGCTAAGAAATGGCTGAGGCTAGATTTGAACTAAGGTCTTCCCAACTCCAGACCCAGCTGCCTCTAAGTGGTTCTGGTTCAACTAGAAATAGCCAGGGATATTTGATACCTTTTGAATGTTCAGTAGAGCTAATCAAGCCTGCTAAGCAGTCACCCTAAATCTCCAAGATAGTTCCCATACCAGCTTCATTGGAGAGGCAGAAAAATAGCCCCTATGATGATGTAGCCACCTTGGTACACATTACAACAAAAATTCTACACACTGCAGAACTTTGGCCGGGACTGACACTAGCCTAGTTCCCTGGGGTCGAAGAAGATTTAGATTGGCCTTGGAGATGTAGTGGGATGAGCACATTTGACCCACTCAGATGCTTTACAAATTATCAGTTTTGATATGTTTATATTCTGCCTCAGATTTTGTTATTTATTAGATGCCTGGTAGATTTGTCCTTAGAGAATTACAGCTATGCCTCCAGGAGCTAAAGGCATACTAGCCAGAGACTTTCTTTCCAAATAATCATGGATCAGGTTGGATGGAACGTACTCTTACCTCTTTTGTTTGATTCATATATAAACTCTTTGAATATTTATTTTGTTAACAATCTTGTCTCTGCTATTTCTTATTTTTAACATTTGATCACTGAAAAAAAATGAATTTCCATCATGACTTTATGTAAAATTTTAGTTTCAATGACCTCTTCTCAGGTAAATTTAATATTTCCTTTTCTAGTCAGAATTTTCAGCATTTGTATTCTTTGTAACTCTTAAGACAAACCTCCCTTCCTAAAATTCTTTTTAAGCTTGATTTTGGGGATGCCATATCTACTAATGTTTTTCCTACTTATGTGTCCCTATGGTCTTTTCTTCCCAGAGTTCATCTAGAAATGTCTCCTAACATGAAAACTTTATCTCTATTTTCAAATCCTTCTACATGTTATTTACGTCCATCCAATGTGATTTCAATTAACCACCCATGTGTAAATGACACTCGTATTTATGTTTCCAGTCCTTTTCACTCTTTCTCTTCTTTACTTCCCATTTTCTACAGAAGTCACCCTTTGACTTTCTAGTCGAATCATGCATTTATCAAATTAGAACTTATCATTTTTCCATCTTAGAATATTTTTATCATTTATGAAACCCGTTTTTCCAATGTCTTTTATATTTTTTTATTATTTCAAAGAATTCTTCATAGAAACAGCATAAGAAGGGGGGAAAACTCATAATTTTTTTTTGTTATATGCCATTGGTATTGATCTTTTAAACCCTTCCTGAAACTTGGAAGTAGCAAAGCTACTGCCCCAGCCTAGACCTTACTCTAATACCATTTTGCCAACTGCTTCCAGGACATTTCCATGAGCAGCCTGCTATAACATCAGACTTAGACTGTCAAAAATTATTAATTATCTTCTTCTAAAACAAGACTTCCCCTTTAGCAGCCTGCCTGCTTCTATTAATGGCAAAACTCGTCTCCTGATCCACAATCTTGAAACTTTAAATTCATCTTTGACTCATCACTTTCATTCTCTGGAAATAGCCATCTTGTCCTGTCTCAATTTGTCCCATCTTTGCCAGCACTGTAGTCCATACCTCCAACACTTCATGTCTTAATGCAAATTCAGTAAATTTAGTCTTACCAAGGTAGGTTACAAGGGAGCATAGAGCACAAGACCAGAGTGGCTGAGAAAGAATTGAATTAAGCACTCTATCCATACATAATAATCCGGATTGATTGAGGAAATAGTGTAGCAGATGAGGAACATCTCAGATTTGATGGCTTTTTGTGTGCTCGTTGGTGACCATATTTGGTTAGCTCACTCAGACTGGGCTGTATGAATTTCCTAATGTTAACTAAAATCCTTTGTCTTAGATACTCTTCCCTTACAAATATAAAGAATCACTAGCCTTATATATTAAAAAGACTTTGTCTTTAAACACAACTTAGTGGGGACAAAAGTTTGAAGTCTTTTGCTCGAATGTATATTTCATTTGATGCTTTTTTTTTAACAGCCAGTATCCTTTATTCTTCTTTGACATTTTTTTGGTACTTGGGTATGACTGCATAGTTCAGGCTGTTAGCTGTGCACCATTTCTGGATACTTGCCCTATAAGCTAATTTGAGGATATCAGTTTCACTTTTCTGGTTGATGCTTTTAAAATGTCAATTTCTAAGTGAATTATTCTCTTATGTAATCATGCAGCTCTGTTTTGTTTTTATTCTAGGTGATCATTTAGAGAAAACTTCTCATCTTTCCCCTCCCATCTGATGAGATTGGTCGATGAACAGATCAGCTATGTCTTATACTCCAGGAATTGGTGGTGACCCAGCCCAGTTGGCTCAACGCATCTCTTCTAATATCCAGAAGATCACACAATGTTGTAAGTTAGAATTTGCAAATTTTTTTATTTTTGGAATTTACTTAAAACATTTATTATTAACTTAAACACCAAAAAGGGGTAACATTTCCCTTTACACAGAAGAATACAAAAAGCAGATTCTCCACTTATAATATATTCTACACATTACTTTAGAAATAGTTCTGCTTATCTGTGTTTCCTTCTAATGTCCTTCTGTTCTATATATTAAAAACATTTAATGGCTTTGTTTTTGGCATCACTATAGATAACTCCCCTGACCTCTTAAATCCCTTCTCCCCACTATTCTGATACAATGTAAAATCAAGAGAAACAAACAAAAAAAAGTATTTGTAACAAATGATTATAGTCAAGCAAAATTGTTCTCTGTATATTGGCCATGACCAAAAAATGTATGTCTTTTTCCGTACTGCGTCAAAAGGTAGTTAACATATTTTATCACATGTCTTCTGGAAACATGGTTATTGCATTGATAAAAGTTAAGACTTCAAAGTTGTTTTCCCTCACACTGTTGTTTTCCTCATATAAATTGTTCTACTTACTTTACTTTGCATTAGTTCCTACCACCTAGGATTCTTTGACATTTCCTTGTGTCATTTTTTTATGGTTCAGTAGTAATATTCCAGGCTCCATCTTTAAAATGCTGTGTATTTTGTTTTCAATTGCTAACCACATAGAGAGAGATTCAGAGGAGGATAACAAATGATTGAGAGGATAGTATAGTGTGGCATGTGAAAAAATATCACAATTTTTTTAACACACTTGAAAAATAAAATCTGAGGAAGGGATACAAATGCATAGATATCAGTTGTGAAAGGTCTGGACGGAATGAATATGGAATATACTCAATATTATAATTTTTTAATTATAAGCTTCCCTTCAAAAGAAGTAAGTTTAGGACAAATGCAATGAACTATTCCTTTAGGGCATGGTATGCATTTGAAATGTGTTATACTGAGAATTATGTGAGTTTGTGAGTTATACTAGATACATTGTGTGAGTTATACTAAGAATATATGATGAGTTTGAAGGAACATTTTAATGAACTCATGGATCATAGATATGTAAGGTTACTAGGAGGAAGTAAACATATTTATATAATTATGTCTATTTATCAACCTTTATGTTAATGTAATACAAGGTTCCCACTAAACTATTCCTTGGCAATACTTCCAGAAAATAATAATAATAATATTGATGATGATGATGATGATAGCTAGCATGTAGCACTTACTGTGTGCCAGGCACTGTACTGAATGCTTTTCAATTACCATCTCATTTGGTCCTCATAACAACCCTGGGATGTAGGTGCTATTATTATCACCATTTTATAGATGAGGAAACTGAAGCAACTAGAGTTAAGTGACTTGTTCAGGGTCACAAAGCTGGTGTGTCTGAGGCCAGATTTTATCTCAAGTGTCCCTGACATTGGAGTGATTCAATAGAACATTTTGATATTCTTAAGAATAGTTTTAGTATCATTTTACAACTTAAATGTCTGTAAACCTACACATATATCTGTACATTCATATATGCATACATATATATGGAAAAATAAAATCCAGCAACCATTAATGGCATACTACTGTGTGCCGGGAATATGAAAGTCCCCGCCCATGTGGAGCTTATACCCTATTTGGGTAGATATGATATATATAGCTACAATGTAGGATAAATGCATAATGGAGGTACAAACTAAGTACCATGTGAGGTGAGATCCAATGGGCATCAAGACCAAATCAACAGATGGAAAAAAAGGGCAAAAAAAGAGCATTACCAACAGAAGTGTTCAGGGGGAGCTTTCTTGGAGGAGATGGCATTTAAATGGGCTGAAAAGGATGAGCAAAAACTCAAGAGGTACAGTGAAGGAAGAAAGGGCATTGCAAGCATAGAGAATAATAGAAACAGGGCCATAAAGGTAAGGAAGTATGGAATACAGACAGGGTACAAGGAGTACTCCTATTTAGCTGGAAGTGCTATGCAAGAAGATTGGAAAGATTAGGTTTGTCAGATTGTCAATCACCTTAAACCTTAAACCCCAAGTTTATGAAGTATGAAAGTGATCCTGTAGGCAGCAAGGAATCAGGGAAAGGTTGTGAACAGAAGAGTAATGCATACATATCTCTTCATAAGGAAGATTAACCAACATGAAGGATGGTTGGAAAGGAAAGAGAGTGTATGGACAATGGCCAATTAGAAAGATACATTTTTCCCTTCTACATCATGACTTTGCCCATTGTGCTTTCAGTATATCAAGAGTCACCATAAGAAGTTAAATAGCAATTTTTGGGGGCAGTTTTGCAGAAGCTGCAAATGACCCATGAAGAGTATCAGACAACACAGAAAATGTTTAGAAACTCAGAAATGCATAAAATATATGTAAAGTATTATGTAATATCAACTCAGATTTTACAACAAGGTACTGCAAACACCCCATAAAAGAAAAAAAAATCAGACTTCTTCTCTAGTGTAAAAGGAAGGCTAAAATATTTTACATGGATTTTCCAGATTGAGAGGGTGCCATGCCCCTACTCCTTCCCCCGCTTCCACTCTGTGATGTGGAAGGGATAACTGTATTGTAATATTCCTGTCAGGCCATAAAGAAGGACTATACTAGGGTGATGGTAATGAAATAGAGAAGAGACAAATATAAGGATTATTGCACAAGGAAAATCAATAGGTAGCAAATAAGATATGACAGGTAAGAGAAAAGCTTTCAAGCAGGGGGTCAGTAGGGAATTGGGTAAGTAATGTTGCCATTTACACAATAAAGTAATTAGGCTTAAGAGGGGAGAGTGGGGGTGGGGGTTGGTGCAGGGAGGTGCAGAAATCGGTTCTGTATTCCCTTGTAATTGGAAATTATAGTGAAATATCCAGTAGGCAAGATGTCCTGTCAGCAATATGAGAATTGAGTTTGCTGCTAAAATAGAGGCCACAGCTAGTGCAGTAGCTCAGGAATTTTTTTTTGGAGGTGATAAACAAAGATGATGGTGCAAAGGAGTTTGCCAAGGGAGATCGTGAGGAGACGAGAGAGACAGAGGGAATCACTGAATATTAGGTCTGAGGACCTCCAAGATCATCTAGTTCAGGGAATCATAAGTATTTAAGCACCTACTATGTGCCAGGCACTGTGCTAAGTGCTGGGAATATAAAGAAAGGTTAAGAACAAAACAAAACAAAAACAATCTTTGCTTTCGGGAAGATCACAGTCTGACAGAAGAGATAATGGGGGCGGGGTGCTATGTACAGGATAAATTGGAGATAATCACAGAGGGAAGGCAAATAGTGATAAGTATTTAGTAAGTGGTTATTATATGCTAGGCACTATGCTAAGCCTTGCAAGGCACTAGCATTAGCAGGGATTAGGAAAGCTTGTAAAAGGGAGAGTTTTAGCTAGGACTTGAGTTGTAAGGGACCTCAGGGGCCAGCTGATCCAACTCCTACAGAAAAAGAATCCCACCAAGGCAAAGAACCCTGGAAAGCATGTCTCTGGTAGAGTTAGGAAAAGGAAAAGGAGTAAACAAAAGAGACAAAGAAGTAGCAGTTAAAGAGACAGGAGAACTGGTATCTTCTGAGGCCAAGAGAAGAGAAAATATCCAGATGGGTGAGATATTCAACAGTACGAAATGATAGAGAAGTTGATATGGATGAATATTGAAAAGAAGCCCTTGGATTTGGCATTAGTTAGGTCATTTAGTAACTGAGATTAAGTGATTAAGGCAATAGTATGGAATAGAGGATTTGTGTGTAGACAGCTTTTAAGAAATTAAGATGCATGTGGAAAATGGAGAACCAAGAGAAGATGGGTTGATAATTTAAAAAAAAAAAAACCACACTATTAAGTGCCAGGCACTCTGTTAATTGCTAGGAATACAAAAGAAGACAAAATACAGTCCCTTTCTCAAAGAACCTACAGTTTAATGGGAGAGACAACATACATACAAGCAAATACACGCAAAGCAAGCTATATACAGGATAAATAGGAAATAAAAGGGAAAGCAGTGGAACTGAGAGGGGTTAGGTAAAGCTTCCTATAGAAGGTGGGATTTTAGTTGGGACTCAGGAAGTCAGGGAGGTCCAGCAGAGAGAAAAGAGAGCATTCTAGGCATGGGAGGGAACCAGAGAAAAAGCCCAGAACCAAGAGGTGGAGTGTCTTGTTCATGGTGGATGGGGTAGAACAGTCAAAAGAAGGCTTTTCAGGGTTGGGGAGACCTGAACACATTTATATATCACAGGAAAGAATGAATGAAATGAAATAGAATGAAAGTGTCTGAGAGAGAAGGAGTGATTTTTCGAGCAAATTCCTGGAGGTGGTAGGAGGGGATTATAATGATCACTATGATAATCACTCATATTTAAGTATTACACAGCTCTTAGGTGGTATGGGCTAAGGCTAAGCTTAGAGCTAAGGCCCAACTTAGTGATAAGTAGAGACTCGAAAAAAATGAAGAGAATGCATGGTAGAGAGATGTGCGAGGGGATCGAGTTAACTTTTCTGATTGCCTCATTCATTTTAATGAAATAGGAGGCTAGGACACTAGCTTTGAATTTTAGAGTAAGGCTAAGGTATGTGGGGTGCTGGGGCAGCTAGGTGGCTCAGTGGACAGAGCATTCGTTCTAAAGTCAGGAAGACCTGAGTTTAAATCTGGCCCCAGACACTTACTAGCTGTGTGACTCTGCATAAGTCGCTTCACCTTGTTTGCCTCAGTTTCCCTATCTGTAAAATGAGCTGGAAAAGGAAATGGCAAACCACTCTAGTATCTCTGCCAAGAAACCCCAAATGGGGTCATGAAGAATCAGATGTGACTGAAAAATGACTGAACAACATAGTTGGAGGCATCAACAAACAAAAGCTCTTGAGCCATCTCAATGGGCAGTCCTTCAGGACAGGAATTTAACAAGAGTAAACTAGTTTCTGCTAGTAAAGTTTGAGGATTTAAATGATATCTTAATTCCTAGAGACTGAAATAGCATTTTTGAGTTCTCTAGAATACTCATTAAAGATTACTCTAGTAGGTGGAAAGAGTTAATATACTTCCTGATTATTTATCCACGTGTAGGTTTCATATTACCAAAGAATGATTTTTAAAGATTGTGACCCTCAACTTGGTTAACAATATTAGCTTTTGCCATGCTTCTGTGATTTAGATGAGATAATGGATGTATTTAATAGAGCAATTAGTACTTTTGGTGACTGCAGAGACATAAATATAGGCTGCTTAGGATAAGTAGGAAAAGACTTGGTCTTATTCAGACCCCTTTCTCATTGTGTTGTATATTACAGGGGGAACCAACCTCTCAGTCAGACTGTCTTAATAGTGTTCTGACTGCTGTCTATCGCTTTGGTTACTCTCTCTCCAATCCATCCTCCACAAAACTGCTAAAATAATCTTTCCAAGGACAAGTTTGTCCATGTTATTCTCCTGTCACAAAACCTTCCACAGTATTGCATATGGGATCAAATGCACCTTCTTTGTCCTTACACATAAGGCTCTTGAAAATCTTACTACCTCTTACTTTTCCAGACTTTTTTCATATCATACCCTTCCTAAACTTTCTTCTAAATGAAGGAGACTGTTGTTGCTTGAACTTGATACTATCGTTACCTGCTTTTGTGCATTTACACAAGCCATCCATGATGGCTGCAGTGCCCCCTTTCATCTCTCTCTACCAGAATCCTTTTCTTCCTTTCAAGTCCAGCTGCCATCTCTCTGAAGCCTTTGTTAATCTCCTAAGTTAGCTGTGCTCATTCCTCCTTCAGTTTTCCTTGTACTATACTTATTTGTGCAAATGTTATATTTCTCCAGCAGAATATAAGCTTGTCAAGCATAGAAACTTTTTTCATTTTCTGATTTTGTTATTCTTAGAATCTAACCCAGTACCTTACATAGAGAAACCATTTGATAAATATTTGTGGACCTGAATTTACAGTCTGTGTTCTGGCCCTGATTTCATCCCTTCTTTCTATCCTTCAGTCTAGTCTAGTAGATGATAGTAGAGAAATATCTTCTTTATACTTTTCATTCTATTCATTAGCAATAGAAATAACTGCTTTGGGAGGGCAGAGCCAAGATAGGAGCTGGAAAGCAGGGACTTGGGTGAGCTCCCTGCCAGGTCTCTCCAAAAACCTATAAAATACGGCTCGGAACAAATTCTAGAACTGCAGAACCCACAAAATAGCAGAGGGAAGCAGGGATCCAACCCAGAACAGCCTGGATGGTCATTGGATGAGGTCTATCGCACAAGGAGCTGGGAGCGGAGGGGAGCTGAGCCCAGTGTGGCCAGCGGCAGGACAAACCAGGCTGGGAGCCAGGTGGAGCAGGCCCTAGCACCCTGAATCAGTGAGCTGTGGCAGTTACCAGACTTCTCAACCCACAAACACCAAAGACAACTGAGAAGGTTAGTGGGAAATGCTGCAGAGACAGAGTGAAAAGAGTTCGTGGTTAGGCCACCACCCCAGGGGCAGCAGAGGTGGGGCAGCTACAGAACTACAGCTGCAGTTGCTTCCGGGCCCCAGGCCCACCTAGTGGGAGAAATTAAGTGGTGGATCAGAGCAGGAGGGAAGAGCAACACCTTAAAAACTAGACTAACTCAAATGGCAAAGAACTCTAAAAAGCCAATGAGGAGAAGAATGCCTTGAAAGGCAGAATTAGCCAAATGTAAAAGGAGGTCCAAAAGACCACTGAAGAAAATAATACCTTAAAAATTAGATTGGAGCAAGTGCAAGCTAGTGACTTTATGAGAAATCAAGATATTATCAAACAGA
>JAQQSZ010017655.1:0-10750 GCA_028646595.1 Phalanger gymnotis | reverse complement strand
CCTATACCTTTAAAATGGTTGGATACCCGCCCTGTTTGGGTTGCACAGTGGCCCCTGACGAAAGAGAAATTGGCGGGCTTGCATTCTATCGTTCAAAAAATGCTTGAAGAAGGACACATCAAACCATCACTCAGTCCTTACAACTCCCCTGTATTTGTTATAAAGAAGAAAGCGGGGACATTTTGTGAAGACTCCAATAAAGCAACCTCTTGCACACTATAGTGGTCGCTGTCTGGTTATTGCCCCTTGGTTGCCAAGGGGACCGGAGACGTCCGAAGCCCAGTTGGGGAGGCGGCTGCTCACCTAGGAGGGTTCAGCAGGTGTGTCCGGCGAGAACGCGGGACAAACTATCTTAAATCAGCCACAAAAAAGTTGTCATATGACAGGATTAGAATTGTTCTGTTTGGCCCTAGAGAAGTAGAACCAGTAATAAGGAATATAATTTACAATGAGGTAAATTTAGTATCAATCTTAGAAAAAAAAAACTTCCTAACAATTAAAACTGTCCCAAAGTGAAATGAAATGCCTAGATAGTCAATTCATATTCCTTGACTATCTTAAAGCAGAGGTTAGACAACTACTTGTCAAGTATGTTAGAGTGGGGATAGTTTTCATGTATGATTTGGATTAGATGGCCTCTGAGGTTCCACACAAATCTCAAATTCTGTGATGACATACATATTTGGAAACATGACAGAAAAGTCACTAAATGTGACTTTTTGATCTATCTATCCTACTCCAAGGAGGTGAGTAGTAGAAAGAATTATACCATGTCCATCAAGCACGGCTGATGCATGTCTTTTTAACAATAAACAGCGAAAAACCAAAATGAATAAACAAACAAAACCCATTTGCATGCCCAATTAAAGAATGGCCAAATGATGTTTTAATTTCATTGAATTTTATTTCATATTAAAGAACAATGACTATTCAGAAAGACATTGAAAGATTTGGAGAAACTGATGTGGAGCAAATAAAGCAGAAACAAAAGTAGAATACATGAAATGACAAAATGAAAATAAAACAGTAAAAAACAACAAAAGTTGTCTCCAAGACCATGAACGGCGCTGGTACCAAATTGCCAAAATTAAAAAGAAAGTCTTTCCTTTATATTAATGAAGGATAAGCTACGAGAATGGAAAGATACACATACAGGTAATTGAGATCCTTCAGAAAATTTTGCTGAAATGCCTTAATTCGTTGTGTGTGTGTGTGTGCATGTGTGTGTTTTCTTTCATGGGAAGGTACTGTGGGTCACCTTTATTGGAATTGACTGATTAAAAAAAGACAAAAGATAATATTTTAAATCTATATTCCAGATTTATATAAAAAGTAAGAAAGAAGACTAAGCTTAAAAAAGGGTTGTAAAAATTATCTTTTAAAAACCAACATGCTTAATATATGCTTGTTGACTGACTACCAATTTAGCCTACGGAATGTTTTTCTTCATTATTGTAAGTTTCATTTCAATACTATTGGATTTGAAATGTAATCTATGGAGTGGTATGGCACCTTTCTTAATATCTACATATTCTTCATCTGTTCTATGCACACAATAAACTCTATGTTTCATGGTGCCATTGTATCATGGAAATAACCTTGGATTTTCATAGACTCTCAAAAAGGTGTGCATAACCTGGCAGGTCTTATGAAACTGAAAATACATTAAGCACAGGCTTGCCAACACAGAAAAAGACTTGCTACCAAAGATTCAACATGAAATGATTGGTATTTTGGTCATAGAGATTCATGTAAGTTCCCTATGAAAATTTACATACCTAGAGCTTGTGGTCCAAATTATCTTGTGAATATCTGAGCTTATGTTTAAGTTACCATCAAATATGTGTGGTGGATTAGCACAGTGAACCTATGATCATGATCCACAGTAACAATTTTCTTTTTCTTTCTGTGTCTTGTAGATTTTCTTTTGTTCTATTTGACCCATGTCCTTTCTTCTCTACTATGTAAATTCACAATGGAAAAATAAATATAAACACCTTTAGCTGACTGAAATGTACTGAACCATTTTGAATATGCATACTATACTGTTCTGTATTATAATCATGAGTGAAACTATACTT
Organism: Phalanger gymnotis; assembly: GCA_028646595.1. NCBI lineage: Eukaryota > Metazoa > Chordata > Mammalia > Diprotodontia > Phalangeridae > Phalanger > Phalanger gymnotis. Next base: position 8,669 of record JAQQSZ010017655.1, on the reverse strand, counting down.
GGGAGACAAAACTCATTCTAGGAATGAGTCACTTAAATTGTCAACCTTACAGAAAGTTGATCCCCTCCAAATGCAGCCAAGATCATCTTGTATAGGACAATTATGTCATATTTCCTCAAGACTACCACTACTTTTGAGTAATAATGTGAAATGGTTTAGCAGATGGGAGTCAAAAGGCACTTTTTTCCTGTTTCAAGTGTCAATTGGTTTAGGGCCTGAAGCACATTGCTCTGTTTTTGGTACCATATATCTGATTCTCAATTAGTCATAATGTCAATTATCCAGTTGTAGATTATGTGCAGTGATTAAGGAAACAAAATGGTTGCTGCTTTCCCTCTGTCACATGGTCTGATAATATAAAGAACTTGTGTATTAAAGCTATCTCAGAGACCATCTAGTAAAAGCCATACTTTACATAAATTCCTTCTGCAATAAGCCCTACAAATTGTGTTTAGCATAGTGTCTGGCACTTAGTAGGTATTTAATAAGTGATTATTGACTAAATGACAGACCTGACTTTGTTTCAAGACCTCAAATAAAGGAGAATGCATTATCTCCAATGGCAGACTAATTGTTCGTAACCTCCATGTCACTTCCAGACTCATTAATTTCTATGAACTCTTAAGAAATACAATTATTTTTATTAATACCATAAGCGATGAAATATGTAAGAGTGTGAATATGTAGTTATGGGTGTAAGTACAAAATATTTTGAAGCCAAAAGAAATGATAAATCATTGCTTTGGATCACCTATAACAGCTTATGTATCTAATAGCAAGTCATCTTTTTTTTTTCAATTATACAGATATTTTCACAAATATTTTAATAAAAATCATGTCTCTTAGCATGTAATAAGTGGCCTGAGAGATATAAGAATATGCATGTCCCATAAATGAGTTAAGGAAGAGATAACAGATGAACAGCCCAAGCACTAAAATCTATGAAACCATAAAAGGTCCAAAAGGTAGCCTTTGCTATCTTGAACAGATTTTCTGAGATAATGGAAGCATGGACAAGAATTCCAAATGATGAGGAGGCATGGGTGAGATTTTGATCTGCATTGAGGGAGAGAGTTTCCACAGTGCATGTCCAATAAAGTATTTAAATAACAATTTCATGAAGTAGACAGGGCAAGTATAGTGATATTCATATTCTACCAAAGAAAACTGAGAAACAAACAAGCTAAGTGAGGTGTGCCTAAGGTCACATGGCAAATGTGGGGGAAAATAGGAAACAATAATTTTACTACATCTCAATGGACTGACTGCAGAAATACCCTCAATCCCTTAGTGCCTAATATTAGAAAGTCCCCAACCCCTATACAAAGACAGAGTAAAGCAGGTCATCTCATTCACTATTGTAACTTCCTGTCCTTGGATAAGAAACCCTTCAGTTGTTTCAAAAAGGACTGCTTCTACAATTGTAAAAGTGATTGGTCCCTTCCCTTCATCCTCTGGCCTTGAATAGTGAATGTTTTCTTACTCTGATAATAAATCCTACAAATGAATTCCAAGTATTCCCCTTTTGCTCACTTTGCTGATCCCTCTATTTCTCTACCACTCCCTCACCTGGAAAATAATTAATCTGTGCTACGGTGCCACAGAATGCTGATGATTGGCTGTGAACTCCAAATGGGCCTAAAAGGTTCTAAAAAACAAATCTGTATCCCAGGAATCTGAATTTTCTGTTAGCAGGAACAGATGCCTTAACAGGCTAATAAGTCTCTTTATTTTCAGTGGGGCCTCCTATGTTTTACTGACAGTCACATTAGATCCTCACTCATGGGTGATACCTTTAACAAGAAGTGAAGAGAATTCCCCAACACTGGTTTCTGGCAAAACTGGCTTTAGAACCCAAGTAAACATTTCACATCCCAATGTCCTTCCCACTGTCTCAGAAGTAAGAGCTGATGAAGAGTTCGTTGTGATCACAAGGACGTAATCACTTCCTGATGATGTTCGGTCATTCAAAGTCATTTCAAGAAGTGACAGTGTTCTTGGTATTAGAAATGAGTATGTTGAGACCTTGAAGGGACAGACGGATTTGATGACTACAGTATTATGTAGAGGTTGATATTTTTAGTCTAGCAGATGCTATTCTTGCATAAATGTTTAATCTTTTCTGGAAATTCACAAAAAAAATTAAGTCCCTGTAAGATAAAATGCAGTTTAATTATATGTTGCTTCTTTTAAAAATCCCACAATTGTGTATTGGGTTAATACATGACCTCTGTTTGTCATATATGGAAGCCTAATGCTGCCCTATATTTCAACCTTGCTTCATCTAATCCTATTATTATGATCATGGCTTATGATGGAGGTGCTGGCAGTAGAGAGAAAATTAAATCTGTGAATTCATCAATGGAGCACACGTAAAAGTAGATTACATGGAACTGATATAAACATAAAAAATGTACTTTCAACACAAGGTACTTTATCTCCTTTCTGGAAGCCTGCTAAATTGTTTTATTGTCCACCTAATCTCTAGAATACCTTTTATAATCAATACAATGCTGCATCATGATAAGACAGCCTTTCATAACTGATTGCAAGTAGAGCTGGTAGAGAAGCTCACAGGGCAAGCATAAGTTAGTAGTGAAAGTTTCTACTAATTCTGATAGTGTGATTAACCAAAAACATCTTTTTTTGTGAAGCTAGGTCAGCATTTATTTTTACAATTTACTCCAAAATACCTTTTGGCTTAATTTATATGTATGTGTATGTAATATATACACATATATAATATTTTATATATACATATATTAATAATATTCATCTGCATGTTACTTCAAAGCCTAATGTAAATTTAATAACCATAGTCTTCTCACATGATGTTATAATACATATCAACCTTAAAAACACCTTCTTTTTAAAGTGCCAAAGAAATGGAAATAAAGCACAGTGGCTAGAAAGTCATCCTTGCACCTAGAAACACATGAGTTCAAGTCCTGCTTCTGATACATACAATACAAAACGGTTCACTATAAGCAAGTCATTTAATTCTCAGGGTTCTCAGGTAAAAATAGGAATTGAAAAAGGTCCCATGGTAAAAGTTATGGTACCAATTAAATCATAATTCTGAAACAATTTTTTCCCCAAAGAATACAAATCATGAGGATCCTGAGTTGTTATTTCTGTTCATTTACTAGAAAAATGAGTCAGTTAACATCTCTAGCTCTAATTTCCTCACGTATAAAATGATGCTAATACAAGGGGGCAGAGCCAAGATGGCAGATTAAAGGCAGGGAATCACCTGAGCTCTCCCAAATTCCCTTCCAAAAAGAAATTAAAATAGTACCTTAAAACAAATTCAGGGGTGGCAAAACCAATGAAAGGATGGAGTGAAATAGTCTTCCAGGCCAAGACAATTTAGAAGGTTGACAAGAAAAGTCTATCTCACTATGGAAAGTGGAGCAAAGTTCAGCACAGGCCATCCCACAAAAGCCAGCAGCAAGCATTGAGGGCAAATGAATGTGCAGCAGTAAATTCCACAGTCCTTAGCCCAAAAATGGTTAGGAGGTCAGTCAATTGGGCAGAAGTAAATTACAGGACATCTTTAGCAGACACTTGGTGCAGGACTCTGTAACACTGCTTATACAGGGTTCTGGGTTGGAGTCCCAGGATGAGGAGGGGGGTCAGCAGGAGTAGGGACCCTGGTTTCAGTTCCAGGGCAGAAAAGAGCACTTGTGGTCAAACAAAGATCAGAGCACAAGCCAGGAGAGTGCTAGCCATACCCCTCCTTAGCTCATATGACCTTGAAAAAATTAAAATTTACAGAGCCCTCGAACTAACTCTGAACACTGCAACATAAAAGACCTGAAGTGGTGGATATGCCCTCTCAACACCAGGAGCAAAGCCCAATTTTAACATAAAGTTAAAATGCAAGATAAAAGCTAGAAAATGAGCAAATATAAAAAGGAACCTTACCACATAAAATTATTATGGTGACAGGAAGATCAAAACACAAACTCAGCAGAAGACAATGATACCAAAGCAGCTAAACGAAAAGACTGAAAGAAGACATGAAAATTACTTCCTAGCCATAGAAGGGTTCAAAAAGGATATGAAAAAGCAAATAAGAGAAGCAGAAGAAAAGGGGAAAAAGAAATGAAAATGATTCGAGAAAAAGAATAGGCTAAATGGTAAAAGAGGCAAAAAAAAATCCACTGAAGAGAAGAATTCTCTAAAAAGCAGAATTTTCCAGATGGAAAAGGATGTACACAATTTCACTGAAGAACATAATCCCTTAAAAATTAGAATCAGTCATGTAGAAGCTAATGATTGCTTAAGAATTAAGATATTAAGAAACAACAAAATAAAATCAAAGGAATTAAAAAAAGTATGAATTATCTCATTGGAAAAAGAACTGACTAGGAAATAGACTGAGGAGGGATAATTTAATAATTATTAGACTACCTGGGAAAAAAACCATAGATATTTTGTTTCAAGAAATCATTAAGGGAAACTGCTTTGATATCCTAGAAACAGAGGGTAAAGTAGAAATTTTAAAAATCCACTGATCACCTCTGAAAGAGATCCAAAATCAAAACCCCCAGGAATATTACATTTGAATTCCAGAGCTCCTAGGTCAAGGAGAAACTATGGCAAACAGCCAGAGAGAAACAATTCAAATATCATAGGGCCACTGCCAGGATAAGATAAAATTTAGCAGCTTCTACATTAAATGACAAGAGAGCTTGGAATATGACTTTTTTCTAGGGAGTGTATACTCTTATTAATAAATGTAATAACACAATAAAGGCAATCTTGGATAGTTCCTAGAGAATCATGCTGAAAATGAATGCAAGTTTTAGGTAGAATCATCATAACACTAAGGTGGTCAGAGCATTGAAAATTTGATCCCAAGGCAGCAAAAATTAGAAGACTAATTGGAATTTGTACTCATTTAGAAGGCACTGTACTCATTTAGTGTGTAAAATTAATTAAGCTTATTACCTAGTTAAGTCAGCCTGTCATTTAACATTTATTAAATACTTACTTTGTGCCAGACAATTGGTTAAAATAGCAAACTAGAAAGAAGACAGATATGCTGAAACAGTATTGATGGATATTATTCTGCAAAACAATTTGAAATTATGAAGGAAAAAAATGACCAAAATTCTGTTCCTTTAGATCCAAGAGAGCCCATTGCTAGAAATATACCCCAAGGCCATCAAAGATAGAAAATTCCTTTACATACCAAAAAGAATATGATATTTTTGATGGCAAATAAGGCTTACAACTAAAAATCACCCATACAGCAAAACTGAACATATGCATTGTTGAAGAGGGGAACTGACATTTAAAGAAACTGAGGATATTCAACATTCCTCATGAAAATAATGGAGGTAAATTGAAAATCTGACATCCGATCACAAGACTCAAAAGAAGCATACAAATGTAAAGAAGAAAGAGAAATCATAAGGGATTTAATAAGGATAAACTGTCCACATCCTATAACGGAACATGATACTTGTAAATCCTAAGAAAATTTTCTTTATTAGGACAATTAGAAAGAGTGTACACAGAGAGAGGACTTAACTGTGAATTGACTATGATGGGATGACATACAAAAAAAAATAAAATAAAGAGATGAGAAAAAGTCACATAGTTGGATAAAGGAGAGAAAGCGCATATCCATGAATTGGGTATGCAAACAAATAAAAAAAAAACTAGAAAAAAGAATAAATTAAATTTTCCCAGATAAACACCAAATTGGACATCTTGAAAATCAAAGGAGAAATTAATGAAATTTCAAGTAAGAAAAGCAATGAATTAATAATAAAAATAAGCTGAATTTATTAAAAAATAAGAGAAACAATTGGTTAAATTGATTTTAAAAAGAGAGAAGAAAGTCAAATTACCAGTATCAAAATTTAAAAACATAAATTCACTACCAATGTAGATGAAATTAAAGCAAATGTTAGGAGTTTGCCCAATTATAAGCCAATAAATCTAAGGCTATAAACGAAATGGATGAATATTTATACGTATATATGCATATATATACATATATACATGTATATGCATATATATATACATATATATGTGCATATATACATACATATATGTGTGCATATATATATCTATCCCAGCTTAACAAAAGAGGAAACAGAATACTTAAATAACTCTATCTTAGAAAAATAAATTAAATCAATGAACTCCCTAAGAAAAATATTTCCAGGACTAAATAGATTCACAAGTGAATTCTATCAAACATTTAAAGAACAAATAATTCCAGTACTACATAAAATATTTGGAAAAATAGGGAAAGAAATGTGCTGAGTAAAAATTCCACTTTAGCAAAGTTGTAGGATATAAAATAAACCCACATATATGATCAGTATTTCTATATATCATGAATGACATCTAGCAACAAGGAATAGAAAAAGAAATTCTATTTAAAATAATGGTAGATAATACAAAATACTTGGGAGATTACCTGCCAAGATAAACACAGGAACTATGTGAATATAATTATAAAACATTTCATACAGGTAAAGTCATAACTGAATTATTGGAAGAATATTACTTGATAATGGTAGGCTGAGTCAACATAAAAAAATGGCAATTATACCTAAACTAATTTACTTATTCAGTGCCACACCAATCAAACTACCAAAAACTTATTTTAAAGAACTGGAAAAAATAATAACAAAATTCATCTGTAGGAACAAAAGGTCAAGATTATCAAGGAATTTAATGGAAAAACAATGTGAAGGAATCTGGCCTAGTCATAGCAGATCTCAAACTATTGTAAAGCAGTAATCATCAAAACAATCAGGTGCTGGCTAAGAAATAGAGTGGTAGAACAGTGAAATAGATTAATTACACAGTACACAATAGTATTGTGACTATAGTAATCTGGTTTTTGATAAATCCAAATATCCAGACTTTTGGAACAGCATTTAACAAAAACTGCAGGCAAAACTGGAACAACATCTCACATCATACAACAAGTAAGGTCAAAATGGCTACATGATTTAGATACAAAAAGTGATAGAATAGGCAAATTAGGAGTGCATGGAATGGTTTACCTGTTAGCTTTATATGTAAAAAAGAATTTATGAACAAAGAAGGGATTAAGAATCTTATAATATATAAAGATGATGATTATGATTGTATTGAATTAAAAAACTTTTGCAGAAAAAAAAAAAAAACAATGCACCAAGAGTAGGAGAGCAGAAAGCCAGGGGTGGGTGTAAAGGATTACAACCAGTATCTCTAGTAAAGATTTTATTTCTCAAAAAATATATTGAACAGAATTAAATTGATAAGAATACAAAGAATTCTCCAAATGATAAATGGTCAGTGGTTATGATCAGGCAGTTTTCAGCCAAAGAAATCAAAACTTTCTATAGACATATGGAAAAATGCTTTTAAATAGTATAGATAAGATGAAAGCAAATTAAAACAACTTTGAGGTACCACCTATCAGATTGGCTGATATGAAAGAAAAGAAAAAATGACCAATGTTCTAGATGTGGTAAAATTGCAACACTAATGCACTGTTGTTGAAGTTGTGAATTGATGCAACCATTCTGAAGAGAAGTTTGGAACTATGCACAAAAGGCTATAAATCTATGCATATCATTTGACTCTGCAATAGCACTACTAGGTCTCTATCTCAAAGAGATTTAAAAATAAGGAAAAAATGACATATATGTACAAAATATCTATACCTGATCTTTTTTTTGGGGTGGCAAAGAATTAGAAATTGAGGGTATTCCCATCAACTGGGGAGTGGTTGAATAAGTTGTGCAATACGCTTAGGATTGAATACTATTGTGCTTTAAGAAAGGATGAGCAGGATAATTTCAAAAAAAAAAAAACTGAAATACTTATATGAACTGATGCAAAGTGAAGTAAGCAGCACTGGGAGAAGAGTGTACATAGTAACAGTAATATCATATGATCATCTCTGACTTAGCTATTCTTAGCAAAACAGAGATTCAAAACAGTTCTAATATACTCACAATGAAAAAGCCTATTTATATCTAGAGAAAGAACTGATACAATCTGAATGCAGATCAAAGCACACCATATACCAATCATATACATCATCTTTCCATGTAGGAATGTAAACAAAACAGTTCAACTTTAGTAAGTCTCTTGCAATTTCTTTTTCTTGTTCTTTTTCTTGATTACCTTTTCATGCTTCTCTTGATTCTTCTGTTGGAAAGTCAAATTCTCTATTCAGCTCTGATCTTTTCACCGAGAAAGCTTGAAAGTCCTCTATTTTATTAAAAAAAAAAACATATTTTGCCTTAGAGCATGATACTCAGTTTTGCTGGGTAGGTGATTCTTGGTTTTAATCCTAACTCCATTGACCTCCGGAATATCATATTCCAAGCCCTTCAATCCCTTAATGTAGAAGCTGCTAGATCTTGGGTTATTCTGATTGTGTTTCCACAATACTCAAATTGTTTCTTTATGGTTGCTTGCAGTATTTTCTGCTTGACCTGGGAGCTCTGGAATTTGGCAACAATATTCCTAGGAGATTTCTTTTTGGGATCTCTTTGAGGAGGCAATATGTGGATTCTTTCAATTTCTATTTTGCCCTGTGGTTCTAGAATATCAGGGCAGTTCTCCTTTTTAATTTCTTGAAAGATGATATCTAGGCTCTTTTTTTGATCATGGCTTTCAAATAGTCCAATAAGTTTTAAATT